>PVIA01002002.1:0-72500 GCA_004024845.1 Tonatia bakeri
GAGGAGGAGGAGGAGGAGGAGCCGCCGAACTAAGGCGACTTGGGGAGAGCCTCATGACAAGGGCATGGCTGTCCCCAGTTACACCTGGGGCAGAATGCCCTGCCACCTGCTTTCCCAGGGCCACCCCCACAACATCTTGGGGTAGGGGGTGATTGGGGGCCTGGTCTGGGTCTCTGTGGGAAGGATGAGAGGAAGGGGTAAGTTAATTTGCTACATTTTTCAGACAGGCTAGCCAGATCTGGATGAGGCCCTGAAAGAAAAGGCAAGAAGGAGGCAGCTGGCATCACATTATCTGAAGGCGCCCCTAAGGCTTCCTCCATCACCACTAACTACTCATGGCCTGGACTGTGGACAGTGGTCAGGGTGGGCAGCTTAGGTTTGTGGTGAAGAAGATGGAAAGCAGATGAATTAGGAGAGAGTGACTATTGAAGAGGTTTAAGACAAGTGGAACTTAAAAGTAAGACTTCAGGTAAAAGTGGTGTTGGCCCCAGCCAGTTTTCCATATTTTTCTCCTCGAACCATCACTCCCAAGTGGGGCAAATGCTTATTATTACTGGTTTGGATTCATAACACCAAGAGAGAAGGCACCTGCACTTCTCTTTTTCGTATCATTTTGAGTGCGGAGATCCTACTAAAATGGGAAAGGACGCTGAGGTTAGAGGAAATAAAATTATACATAGGTTAGTTCAACTTGCTTTTAGAAAACTATGTATGTGAGCATGTGTGTGTGTGTATACACAATAGTGAGTATGTCTGAATGACGGGGTTCCTACATGGGGCCTAAACTGGTGTTTTGGAACACCAAGAGCCCCGGAGCAACCGCATATTTAGCTGCCAGTGGGCAGCCTGGCTGGGGGTGGGAGGAGGGGGTGGGGAGAAAACCTGCTACCTGAAGGGAAAAAACATTTTTCAAAGGAAAAATTCGTGTTGTCTCTGGACGTTATTAACGGTCCAGTTTGAAGTATACATTTTTTTCCTTTAAAGAAATAGGAGCGATTGCCAGTTATACATTAAGAAATGTCATTCAGTGATTTTTATTCATTCTCCGGAAATCTTCGTAAAAGCCTGAATCATACTTCTAACAAGCAGCAATTTTGTTAATCCAGGGGGTTATTACTCTGGTCCCTTATTAGGTTCTACACCACTGCCAAGCAATCCTATAACCCTCTCAAAAGAAGTTTACCTCCCTGTTATAAAACCAGTAGTGGTATTTATACTGTGCAATAATTAGTGTATTACTTGAATCCACTAACACGTTCATTTTATCTCTGCACAAAACCTCTAGTCTGCTTATAGAAAGCTTGTGCCTCCTTTGGAGCTGGTAAAGTGGTGAAAGAGTGAATTGAAGGCTGGTTGCACTTTCTCCTTTTGCCTCGCCTTAATTCCCATCTCTTTTTGCTCTCATCCAATTAGCACAGTGTATTAAGCGGTTTATCATCTCATAGTCAGCTATTGAGAGAAACAAGGCGAGCACTTTGCAATAGAACCTGCGCTCCTTTGACACCCTCAGGTACTTACATATTCCACTGTGCTATGAATAATAGAGGAAGAATGGAGCGCTAATTCCCTCATCAAAGAATGCCTTGTCTGCTGCTTTGCTCAACAACACCATTCTGATCAAAAGAAAAGCAATAAAGCTTAGCATAACAAAACGAAACCTACTTATTAGCTTAGTGGTTAAATTAATGCAGAGCCACTGCTATTCAAAACCAAGGTTTGAAAACAGCCTCCAACAACCTGATAATGCTGCCGTCGGATGAAGGAATTTTAATCTGAAATTTGAGGCTGGCTCAGATGAGTTAATCTATTAAACTGCTATAAGGAAGCTCCCCAGCAAACCGTTCAATTAAGAAATATTTAGGTGAGGAGATTGAGAGAGAGGGAGAAAAAGAGAGAGAGAGGAGAGCAAGACAAGGCAGCTTTAAGTGTAGGACGGGAACACTGAATGGAGGGGTCGGGATTCTGACAAGAGGGCCCGGGCTTGGTGTGTGTGTTTGTAAGACCCTAACCAGAGATAGGGAAATCTGCTTCTGGGCTTTATCTTTGCATCTCCTGCCAAACTCATTTAAAAAATGATACGTTTGAGCAGGCAATATGTGTGTACATGTGTATGGATGGATATTGGAGGTAAGAGGTGGTACGGGCTGGAAAAGGGGTGGTGGTGGTGAGGGGCAGTGATTTCATCCCCTTTCAACGTCCTCTCCCAAACTCCTGCCTGTAAACTTTAGTTTCCTAGCCAAATTAAAATATTATTGAGCATGCCCTTGGTAGGATTTTCACCTTCTGGTCTCCCAGCTCCCTTTATACGGAGAGCTGAGAGTGAGCACGTCCTGTCCAAGATCAATGTGTGTATCCTGTGGCAGGCAGAACCTAAATCCAACAGGAGCCCTTTTAGGAGTCCTGGGGCTCTGCGAAGAGCAGGGTTCTTTCAGGGTACCATTTCCCAAGGGGTGCAAACACAATTTAGCCCAGAGGTTTAGTCTGGCCCACAGCATTTCAGTTTTTACTTTACAAAATTAGTTGCAAGGTTTAGAAATCGAGAAACTTTATGGAATACCAGGATTCCTGGCTTCTATTGAAAACTGGGCCGCATAGCCGGCCACCCCGGGCTCTGTCCCTCCCAGCATCACTGAACAGCCACTGCCCACTGTGGGCAGTCCCATCCACTTTCTGGTGTGAACCCGGCTTGTCTGATCCGTTCACTGTGAGCACTGGAGCTTAACCCCCATTCCACGGAGCCCGTGCAGACACTCCGGTAGGCGCCCTCTTACAAAGAAGTGGGGGGCATTTCTGCACCTGTCCCACCCACTGCACTATCAACTGATGGCAAATGAATTAAGGAGTAGAAACTTTTCCCAGAGAAAAGTTTGTATGCCATGTTCCAATCTTCCAAGAGGGATCCACTGGAACTCTAAAAAAAAAAAAAAAATCCTTCCATGAAAGTATGTTTATTGAATTTAGAGAGAGAGGAAGGGAGGGATGGAGAGAGGGCAAAAGAGATGGGTAGGGGGAGGGGGGAGAGGAAAACATTGATTGGTTGCCTCCTGAATGCACCCTGACTGGGGGATGGAACCCACAATCCTTTGGTATATGGGAGAACGCTCCAACCAACTGACCATGCAGCCAGGATTCCACTGAAATTCTTCATCAAAGTTGCAGTTTCAACTTTAAAATTCTGGAACCCCGAGATGCCTCCCAGAAAAGCCTCTTAACAAATCCGGAGTTGCATATCAGAACAAGAAAACATCAACCACAGCATAAGCTCTTTTTAAGGACTGTTCTAAGAAATGCCTGACTTTTTATACGCCCTCTACAGAAATGCTTCCCGCCCTCACAGTGAAGACAATCTACTACAGAGACAAGAAAGAGACCAATGAGTAGTTATTTGAATCTCCCAGAGTTTCCATGATGACCAAGTTCAGGATAACTCTCTATTTGTGTTTACCATAACCCAAGGTCCAAGAAACCAAGGAAAACATGCCTTCTATTGAGAAAGCCAAGTGGGGGCATGGGCACTGGAAGCACACATTAGGTGAGAGAACCATCTCTACAATCTTACATGGTAACAGCAATGAAAACCACACGAATCCCATAGTTTCCTGAAGCAATTCGGGTGCTCCAACTTGGGACAGGTTGCGAACCTGAAGTACCAAGGCATTAATGAATGAACTGACAGGGCCCTAAACCCAAAGTGTTTCTACTTAAGCCTGAGTGTAAGACACAGCAGAGAAAGGAGGAGAGGGTAAGGGAGAGGAAAGAGATGGCAAAGAAAGGTAGAAGGTGGCACCATCTCCATTGCTTTAACAAGTATTTCTTTAGGAGGGCCATGCTGGGGAACCTCTCTCTCGTGGGGTGCCCTTCTCTCAGTAGTCAGCACCTTTGCTCTCCATAAAGAGACGCCGCTGGCCTCTTGGCTTAGCTTTCTTTGGCTGACCAAGTCAGCAAAGCACACCAGAAACCCACACTTCATCTCTTAAAGGACCAAGGTTCACAGAAATTTTCCCGGACACAGTCGGAACATTTGGACATACTATCATGGTGAACATCTCTGAGCTGAGGTCCAACCAGGCTGAGGTTTGAGAAGGAGATCCCTTATCTCTTGCTGTCCACTCTAATCAACATTTTGTACCTGGTAAGTATTCACTGCAACTGGTTTGCCTTTAAGAAACTTTATTTTTTTTTAAGATTTTATTTATTTATTTTTAGAGAGAGGAGAAGAAAAGGAGAGAAACATCAAAGTGTGGTTGCCTCGCGCACCCGCTACCGGGGACCCAGCCCACAACCCAGGCATGTGCCCTGACTGGGAATTGAACTGGCGACCCTTTGGTTTGTAGACTGGCACTCAATCCACTGAGCCACACCAGCCAAGGCAGAAAATTTTATTCTTAAGTGGACCCCCCCCTAAAAACAAAAAAAAAAGCGCAACATATTTTTCATTTAGAAAAACACAGGTAAATAGTTTTAAAAATATAGCATAGTTGCACAGCAGAAATATATTTTGTTAGTATAAACTTATCAATGATGTAAGAAAGGCAAAACTGATATACTGAAATATGTTTAGCTTCTGGCAAAGAAGAAATGGGAAAAATAGCACCAGAGGCAATTAACCAATTAACTACCACTCTGAATATACCATGATGATCTTCACCCCAACCTCTACATGTTTTTAATGAAATGTTATAGAATATCAAATTATTTTTAAATGTGCTTTCCCAATGTAAAACTGTTTACCTGCATTTTCTACTTAAGGGGAAAAAGGAAAGGGAGCGTAAAACACCTGCCGAGCATGCATGCGTGTGTGCATGTGTGCATGTGTGTGTGTGTGTGTGTTGGACTTCGGAGCGATTCAATGAACAAGCTGTTTAATCTATTTAGTGAGCACAAGGCTCGTTCAAAATCTCCCCCCTTGACTATGTATATAAAAGACAAGACTGAAAAGGACAGGACAGCCACTCCTAGAGCCAGTGGCTGGGAAGCACTTAGGTTTAGCCTGGGTTTAATTGGCGTGTGAAAAGGCAAAATGTTAGCGCTTGTACCAGACTCCATGAACCCCTCCCTTGTCAAGGCAGCTCTGCTGGAGGCCCCAGGGCAAAGCCTGCGGTCACTTACATTCCAGCTACTTTCAATTAATTTCTGTTCCTTCACTGACCCACCTCCCCTAGAAACCCAGTTCTGAATCTGAATCCGAATCCAAAGCAGCTTGCTCGTCAGGTGCTTTGCAAAGGGTTACAGGACCATGCTTCACCAGTACTCGGTACACTGTAAGAAGAAGGCTGTTTTGGTTTTCCCTGATGCTTGGCATTTTTGCAGTTGCTTTTAATAATTCCCCTCCCAAGCCACACCCACACAAAATGAGATGCAATCCCCAAGGAAAAGCAAAGCAGAGAAGCAGTTAGGACACCAGGGGAAGTGATGGATCCATGTGCCAGGAAGCTGCTGCAGTTCACTCAAAGACCCCCGCTGCAGCCACTTCTAGGGTGCCCTCAGCATTTGACAGCACAATCCATAAAGAGTTTGCTGAGGTTCACTTCGGTATAGCCACTTTGTGACAAGAACTGCTCTGCTATGTTCTTGAGATTTTTGTAGTCTTGACGAACTTTGGCGGTAAAATACTGCTTCTTCAATTTATCTAAAAAGAAATAAAAATAAAAGGATTACAAGTCTCAGAGGGAGCTTCGTTTTATTTTCCAATTACAGTTTGACACCCAATTTGATATTACTTTCAGGTACACAGCATAGCGATTAGACATTTATATACCTTCCGAAGTACTCCCTCCGATGAGCTTAGTACTCATCTGACAACGCACTTAGTGATTACAATATTTTTGGCTCTCTGCCATATACGGTACTTTACATCCAGAGGACCATCTTTAAAGACCATTCAGTACTACTCACACTCTAGAGAAGGGGGTACGGGTTGTACTTGCAGCTCTGTGGCTTATATATCCTCATGGTCCGGTCACTGGTCTACCCCTGGGCCAGCTTCAGGCTGGGGGAGCTGAGACCCCGAGATTCCTCTGTGGAAGCCATTCTTCCTTTCCTCTGCCCACCACTTCTCAGCACCTAGCTGATTCATTCAGTGCCCTGGGGGGACACGGCCACCCTCGAGGGATAGGAACTGCAGGTGCGCGCCCATGTGCAGCCAGCGAGGTGAACGACACTTGCAGACGCCACTTGCGCAGCGCGGCTGAGCATATGCACACAAATGCATGCTAAGTATGGATGTGGCAGGAAATACTTTGTCTCAAATGAAGCCTGGGTCTCCCAGTGCCAACTCCCCGGATCAGCTGGGCCTGGTTTCTTCTAGTCCTTCAGGTCTGTGTCCCTCTGTGACACAAAACCTCCTCTGCTGGCAGAGATGAGGGGTGGCCTGTCTGGAGTGCACCTGTCCATTGGCAAGATTGTTTTTCTTCTTTGTCCACCAACCCGAGTGCCTGTGAACTTTGGGGATGCAGCTGCCCCTCCTCTGCTCCCTGCTCCTTCCACATACACTCCCCTCGTCTTCTGGTTTGGAGAGAGGCACTACCAGCCTGAGAGAATCGCCTTCCGTTCCCTCCTCAGAGCCTGCTATCTTCACATCTGGTTCTTCTAAAGGAGCGGTAGATCCGTGACACCCAGGTCTGATCTTTTGGGGACAAGGGTGATCCGTGGGGGAGCCAATCCTGCTCCAGACGGTTAAGATGACACGGGTTTTGTTCAAAGCTGCCCAGGAACACTGTGAAGTTATTCGGAGAGGCCCACTGTTGTACAATGCCCATTTTCTGGATGAGGAAACTGGGAGGTCAAGTCAGTCGCCTAAGGTCACACAGCAGGTAATCGGGGATTGGGAAGCACAAACCGGAGAGAGCAGGCCCTCAGAGACTGGCCTGGGCCAAGGTGCCTGGGGGAGTGAGGCTGACCGGCGCTGGGAATAGGAAAGCATCAAGAAGGAGATTATGTCAGTCACAGAAAGAGAAACCCGCTGAAACAACAGAGCAACACTGAAGTCCACAAGGCACCCGGAAAATGAAAACTTGCCCTCCAGACTTTTGTTCCTTAACTACACATTCGTGTTTGTTCTCCACAACCCTTGCTAAATTATATAACTGCCTTCCAAACAACAACAAAAACGTTAGTAGAAAGGACTAATATGCCCTAAGGGGGTGGAAAAATGGAGGCAAGAAGGGGCGCATCATTAACTGGCCACAGAAAGACACTCTGAAAGTTCTAATTATTAGAGTCTGGGAACAGGCAACAATGGCCCCACAACCAGGGTGGCTGCTCCCACAGGCCAGAGCCTGGGCGGCACCCCGTGCATGTCAATGACACAGTCACATGTGCGGTGGGGACAGCACATTGAAAATGCTGCGGTGAGGCGGAGCAGGGGAGGAAGAGAGAGGGTACAGCTCCCGATGCGTTCACCTCCTCTGCTGATGGGATATTGACTTTTCCCACCAGGTTGGTTAGAAAGGGGACTATTTATACTGCCACATAGCAGAGTTAGAATGACAACCAGCATCACTTGGTGCTCTTCTTCATAAAAGACAACTGTGATCACCGGCATCTGCCACAGCCAGTCGATACGGCCAAGGCACCATTCCACGCCAGTGTGAGATGCAGATAAAAGCTCCCGCTTGCTTCCCCAATGAGAATGCAATCAATAATGTATGGAAGGTCTTCTAGGAAACCACTGCGCAAGCTGTCGCAGGCCACGGGGTGCGGAGCCAAGGGGGAAAGGGCTCACCCCTTTTTCATGTGTTTTCTCTGCTCCACTTGAGGCCCCTAGGCCACCCACGTTAGGCTTCGCATTGAAACTGTCACCCCATTTGCTTTAATGCTCCACCCACTACTTTAGAACTCAAGGGTTTAAAAATAGTGGTGTTAAATGGTGGAAACCAGTCAATGTAGCCAGTAAAACCCCGTTCCTTCTACCTGCTCTGGTTTGGGGAGTTGGTAAAGGAGCCATGGCCATAGGCCCTGCAGGTCAGCTGTGTGAGGACAACTGTTAAAAGATTCCAAGAGGCCATTAGGTCAGAGGCCTAGAAGATTTGCAGCTATCCCAGCTCAGTGGCTGTCACTGTCTCAACAAGCAGCGCATGTGCGCACGCGCGCACACACACACACACACTCCAAACTTCGTAGAGACAGGGAAGGGAAAGGCTCTTCCTACAAGCAAGCACATCAGCAAAATATAGTCTTGTGGACTGCAGTATCACCGGAAGTCATTCACCTTAATACACCTGCACTCAAATCCACTTGTCCTGGGAACCTCATTTGAGGAACTGTATCTATTGCTTATTTACTCTGGTCACGTTGATGCCTGAGGGTTATATGCTAATTACCAAAAATATCCTGTCCCCAACCTATATGAAAAACAAGTCAGCCTAGATATTAATTACTCACCCAATGTTTTATCAGACAATAAAATGAGCTGCTAGTTTAAAAGTTGGTTTCTACGGATTAGAATCCAAAACCTGAAAACATGCAAGCTACGGTATTTTCTCCATGAAATGAAGTAGGCCATCATCTGCAGGCTGAACTCGTGCTAAATATTGTATTTAAAAGTCGACTGATCAAATAAAACGTTAGAACTATTTGAAACAAAAGAGTAAAACCTTTCATCTGAGGAAACCATCTCTACTTTGGATATTTTGTCCATGTCAGTAAAACAAAAATCTCTTTTGAGCTTGACTCTTTGTAAAACCCTTTCTGGACTTAAAGAAACACACTGAAACACAAACCAGGAGGCAAAGACATTTTAACATTGCCTACTGGTTATTTTATTTTAATTAAGGCAGGCTTAGGCACACAGGCAGCAGCCGTCTCTGTTCTGAATATCTGTTTCATTTATTTCCGTGCAAAGGTATCAAACAACAGTCAGTTATAATTGATTCTGTCAGGTGTTATACAGTCAGTCATAATTGTCTCTGTGTAGAGGTGTGTCAATTTACTATATCTGAATTAAATATTCTGTCAATTATGAAATCAGGTAATAATTTCAGTCAGTTTTTTTAATTGCATGGCTTCCCACCATACAGTTCTCAGCTTTCCCACCTTTTCTAATCTGTAGCCTCCCTCCCTCAATGCAACATGAGCTCTGTGGAAGGGGTACAATGCAGGAGGCTTTAGGAATTTGGGGGGAAAAACCCTTTTTATGGCTTAAAACCATTCAACCTATATAAAGAGCTGTCAGAGCCTCTGGCCTGGCTGTCTTTCTCCCAAGCATCAATTGATAACCCCGTCAGGGCTATGCACAGTATCCGAGAGACCCCAAGGGACATCAATGTTTCAAAGACAAGCACATTCAGGGCCCCCAATCAAATGACAAGTAGATAAACATTTTTTCAATGAAAGAAGAACTAAAAAACACCCTCTTCCATTCGATTCTTATTTAAAAAAACTTTACAAGGCACGGTGCCAGGCACACACAGCGTGCGATGCATTTATCGACTAGCCAACCACCTAGAGGACCATTGTTGCCTGTTAAATCCCATCTTGGACGCTAAAGTATATCTAAGGCTGAAGAGTCTCTCTGTTACTCCACTATCCAGTTCCATTCCTACTTATAAATAATTATGTTCAGTTTTCTTTTTCCCTTTTTTGTTGATACCAAAATACAGCCTTCAAACAGAATAAAATATCCATGGTTTAGCTCACATGCTCTATAGGCTGATCTGACAAGTATTTAGAAGTGAGATTAGAATTCTCTCCCCCATTGGTCTGGTTCATGTTCAATAAACACAGGCTTCCTGCAGCCTGGCGGGGGTGAACAGCGACCCTTCACAGTCCCAGCAAATAGAGGTGCTGCAGGGCCCCACCACCAGGGAGGGCTGGTCAATGGAAGTTTGGGAAAGAGCAAGGGGTGATGGGAGAAGGGCGGAGACAGGGTAAGCCAATGTGAAGAATGCCGTGTCTAGAGTGAAAAATAGAAGGGAAAGCGGTGCTCCTTACCTTATTTCACTGGAGAAAGAGTCACCTTGAAAGAGATAAAAAAATGTCCTTTCAACTGGATGAAGTGATTCTATCAGGGTTGGGTTTGGGGTGTTTGTATTTGTCATGTCGGAAGAAAATTGCCCGTGCAGCCCCCTTGCTGAGGTTATAAAAAGTACTGTCAACCACACTGGACAGAATTTTGGGGGGGGGGGTGCAGAGAGGGGAAAAAACACATTGTGCAGGATCATTAAGCACTGTTGTATAAATAAAGTTAGAAGATCAAACGAAAGAGGGGACTTGGGTTAAATGCTGGAAGACAAGCTTAAATAAAGTTCTAAGAAAAAAGCAAGGCACGCTGTAATTCCAAGAACCTATTACTTCAGACAATTTACTTCAAAAAATAAAATCAGAATGGTAAATGATTACCCAAAAGCAATCATGTCATCATCACTGAGAGATGGAATAAAATAATTTTTTGTGAAGTGGCTGAATGAGAGCAACTTAAAAGCCACGGAGCCTGTCAGAAGCACATTATTTCTTTTTACACCCCGTTTCCCAATTCATCTCAGTGCTGCTGACTAACCTCGGCTCCCAGCAGGTGGAGCATTTAAAATAAATAGCATTTCCTACAAAACGCGCTCCAACTGCCCCATGACAGACGCTTCCAATTCCCGGCCAGCCACTGGATCAGCTTCAGCGGTATCTAACAAGGTGTAAATACAATAACAAGCATGTAATTAAGTGAGCATGATGAAGTTAATGGAGATAATTCATTCCATTTTGGGCTTATGAATATTCTATTAGATGTTATCAGGCAGCTGGAATAGCTGTTAATTTAATCATCATTCAGACCAGCAAAATGTTCTTTGTGCGAGCATAATTGCAGAGAATGAATAATTGATTTGACAATTGTACCAGTGGATTTCAAACAGTTCTGTGCGCTCTCAGAGCAGGAAGGGAGGAGAAGTGGAATACTCAAAGCACTGAAGAGGTGGCAGAGAAGCCAGCCTGTAAATTGAACATTATCAGGACACAGATAAAGGACAATTTTTATTTTATCAATGCAACACAATTACATTACAGTGCGCTAGTAATCATTCTGCCCACACTTTAAAAAGGGAAATAAATTACTCTTCATGGGAAAGGACAAAAAGAAATATCAAAACCATTTAGGATCCATTGATATTGAATATTTAATTTTTTGCATTATATTTTATTATAGGAAATATCAAGCTGTGTTTGAAATTGCTGGCACATTTAACTCTGTTACCTGCAATCAGGTGCACAGATTGTATTTTACACGTATCTGTATTACTGCATGTTCTATAAATTACAATGACTTTATTGCAATTTTTTAAAACTATCCTAATGTTTAAAAAGGGTCATCACTGTGGTATACGAGAGTATTGTACACTTTACCAGAGCTCGGTTCTGGATGCATCGAGCAAAAGTTTAGTTTCCAAATGGTTCTGTGATACTGGACCTGCACAGAAAAGTAGCAACGAAACATTCTCTACTTATACAGTTTCTAAACCTGGGTGCATTGAAACATTGACTTTCAAGTGCAGATTCCAATGTGAAACCAAGTTTTATGAAGGATAAACTCTACCGAAAGCCTAGGGTTGTAAGTTACTGCCCCAGCAGAAAACACGTCACTTCCCCCCAGGCCCCCGGGATGGCTACAGCTGCAATTGGCCAACATCCTTCATTGCGCTCTATTCCACAAGCGTGTAATTTAATCAAAGCAATTGGATAGATAGCAAGCACAGTGGAATTTGATGTGCGTGCTATTTTCTAATATCCATGAAGCCATGAGAAAATGGAAATATTCTAAATACCTGAATGTCTGATCAATGTTCAGTGACAGACAAGAACCAGGAAGACTGACCCCAGGGCAGCAGGGCTCAAAGCGGGAGTTGGTGGGTGGGAAAGCAGAATCACCTGGGAAGTTTGTTTTTCAAAATAGCCATTTGATTTTCACCACTCAACTCCATTCTCATAGGTTTTTGTGGTGAAAAGGGGAGGGGGGAGAAATGTGTGTGTTTGCTTGCTTTTTATTTTTATTTACTTTTTAAAAGATTTTATTTCTTTTTAGAGAGTGGGAGGGGAGGAAGAGAGAGAGACATGGATGCAAGAGAGAAACACTGGCAGGTTGCCTCTGGGTTGCACCCTGACCAGGGACCGAACCTACAGCTCAGGCACGCACTGACAGGTGATCGAACCTGTGACCTTACCCTTTGCGGGACGACGCCCAAGCTACTGAGCCACACTGGACAGGGCTGTTTGCTTGCTTTTAAAACATTCCCAGATTCTGATAAGTTTACACGTCCCCCAACAAGGACCAGAACTATAAAACTTACAGGTATGTCCAATTTCAATGATGTCACAGTCTTACAGCATCAAAATAACATTTCCCACCAATACCACTCATCCCGAAGACTCCAGTTGTTCAGCCCTGACCAGTGTAGTTCAGTTGGTTGGGCATCATCCCAAAGGTTGCCATTTTGATTCCCAGTCAGGGCACAAACCTGGGTTGCGGGGTCAGGTCCCCGGTTGGAGGTGTGTGAGAGGCAACGGATTGATGTTTCTCTCACATCAAATGTTTCTCTCCCTGTCTTTCTCCCTCCCTTCCCCTCTAAGTAAGAATAAATACATTCTTTAAAAGAGAAACACTCTGGTTGCTCAATGGTTTGTGTCTGCCAATATCCAAGAAGTATACACAATTGCTTTACTGTTCACATACCATTTCTAATATTGATATTTAATTATCTTAATCTCTACTTATACAGTTTCTAAACCTGGGTGCATTGAAAAATTCTGACTAATATGCTATTTGGTGACATGCACTACCCATGGGATCTGGACATCATTTTCCCTGGAGAGTTAGCAGGGTGTGGATGTGGGTGTGGGCCAACACACTCCTGGCGGGGAGGAGCGGACAGGGGAGGGAAAGGTGTATCTGTATTAAGAGCAATCACTATAGATGGGGAGTTGACACTGGCTTCAGGATCAGATATTCTGGACTCATTTTCTGGGCTCTTATCTCTGAATGCCAAGCCCGTGCTTATTTTCCTTCACTTTTTAAAATTTATTTTTATTTTTATTTTAGAGAAAGGGGAAGGGAGGGAGAGAGAGAAAGAGGAAGAGAAACATCCATGTGAGGAACACTGACTGGTTGCCTTCCATACGTGGCCCAACCTTGGGACTGAACCCACAACCCAGGCATGTGCCCAACCAGGATAGCACCCAACCGACTAAGCCACACTGGCCAGGGCTACTCTCCTTCACTTTTTAATGAACAAGTAGGTTGAAGGGTTAGTGTGCCCAGGCAGTCTCTGGGATCAAGTTAATGCTCAACAAATGTTAGTTATTGACAATGGTGGCAATAGATAAGTGGTAAAAGCTATGGTCCAATGTCAAGGGTCACTGACACTGGAGTGGGAGAAGAGCAAGTTCTCAGGGTACAGCTAATCTGCATAACCACACCCCAGTCTGGGTCAAAGACTGTGTCACCAGCAAAGCTCTTATCCTCTTGAGGACACAGGCAAAAGAACATGGGCCTTGCCATGGCTGCTACTTAGTCCTGTGGGTATCTTCCTTTCTCACTAGCCTCCTGTTCTCCCAGCCTGTGCCACTGGGTAAGGGAGAACTCGGATCTATGTGAATGGTTGGAACTATGGTTGGGCCATAGGTGGACATGTTAGAAACTGCCTATCAGGGAGGGCCACCACTCTGGACAAATGGTTGGAACACAGGAAAACATGAATAAATCTAGTGTTTACCAACTTGTTGGTATATATATTACAAAACAGTCACTGACTTGGTGTGGGATGCCTAAGAGATGGGGAAAGATCTGAGGCCTTAAAAAATCTGAGAGAAACCAGAAAGAGAAAGTCAAAGGTATATTTTTAAATGACTGCTTACTAGCAAACTCATTATCCAAGGAGAATATAAGGAGGCAAATTCTGTACCAGGGACATTTTTTGGCTGCTCTGGAATTCATGTTTATGGAAAATGGATATGGTTTTGGATTTCTGACTCATCAGATACAAACTAAATATTAAAGCAATCCAGCCACATAGAAAACCAACCATGGAGTCCGAAACACCAGTGTTTTCAGGATATCGGGCTTAGCAACCTTTACCTTCTTGAATTCTGTGAACTGATCCACTGCACTCTCTGTGGGATGAAGTCTTCCATTAAGCTAATGTGATTTTTGTCTCTTGGAAACATAAAGATCGTGGCATATTCCTTTCCAGGATATATCAGTGATGCTCTTAAGTAGGGTTCTCATCAGAATTGAACATATATCTTGAAACCTTAACTGGTTGATCATCAAGATGGCCACTGTCCTTCTTTGTGAACTCTCCTACTTGACCAAAGACTCCAGGGTTGTCCAGGGGAGGTAATAAGCGGCAGCTCCCCACACTAGTTAGCTGTTTTAGTACTGGCACCTCTTCTCCACCATAACTAACAGCAAGGCTCAGAAGGGAACAGACTGTCCTATGGAAGGAACACGTTCTTACAGAAAAGCTGGAGGCTTCTGGGAGACAAGGTGGCCTAAGCTAAGCCACTGATAAACACAAGCTGAATAGAATTTAAAGTCCCTCTATAAAATCGAGCAAGTATTTGGAAAGGCTGACCTAAACGCTACTGAAGAAGGCTTTCTGTCGAAACAGATGGTCCCTTTAGGTTTCTTCCTTACAAGGATGGCCAAGCACTGATCATACTGGCTGACTGCCAAATGGAGGGTTATTTACTAGAAGCAGTGAAGAAATAGTTGGTGGTATTTTACACCTTTCATTATTACAGCAAGGGTTAGCAAACTGTGGCCTGAAGGCCAACTCCAGGCTGCCACTTGTTTTACTGGAACACAGCCATGCCCCCGTGTTTCTCTATTGTCTGCGGTCAGTCACGATAGGGAAGGGGAATATCCGTAATGGAGACAGTCTGGTTCTCAAAGCTGAAAATATTTACTAGCTGACCTTTTAAAGTTTTCTTAAAAAAAAAAAGGTTTTATTGATTTATTTTTAGAGAGAGGGGAAGGGAGGGAGAAGCAGAGGGAGAGAAACATCCATGTGTGGTTGCCTCTCGCACGCCCCCAAATGGGGACCTGGCCTGCAACCCAGGCATGTGCCCTGACTGGGAATCGACCCGGTGACTCTTTGGTTCGCAGGCGGGTGCTCAATCCACTCAGCCACACCAGCCAGGGTAGTGTCTGACCCTTTTTATAGGGAAAAAAAAAATCTGTTAATTCCTGATATAAAGAGGGGTAAGAACATACACATTCTATTATTTCAGCCTAACAACAATCCCATAAGTTAAATACAAGAGATGCTATAACCAAGAAGAAACAGGACCAGAAGGCTTTTTGCAAGGCCATGCGTCTTTCCTCCAGGGGTGTCCAACCTTCTGGCGTCTCTGGGCCACACTGGAAGAAGAAGAGTTGTCTTGGGCCACACGTGAAATACATTGTGACACAGGATCACAACAAAATCTCATCATGTTTTAAGTAAATTAATGATTTTGTGTTGGGCCACAGATTGGACACCCCTGACTGTGGAGAGGGAAACCCAGCGAAACCCTTATCCTGCTACTCCCCAGCCTGCATAATTGAGCTTTAAAAATGCACAAGTCCTCTTCGGCACTCTTTTATAAGATTTTCCATCTTTGGCCCAGGCAACTGAAAGTCTTTAGAATTTTAGCCAATGTTGACTCAGGATGTTAGAATGGACATGTTCATTTTTTCCCCTGTGTCAAATGTTGATTCTCGGGCTTGTAAGGCAAAACATATGTGTTCACATGTGTCCCAATAAAAACCTGAATCCTTATTTCAGTTCCTGCTTTGGCTCTTCTTGGATGAAAGACAAATGATATTGGAGAGGAAAAGATGGCATAAGCACATTGGGAAATGTTCCACTGAACATTCTAGATTCTTCTCAAATAAATGCATACAACTCTTGTGGTAAAACTTAAGAAAATCATTTTTGTCTGCTACTTTAAAAAAAATGGCCTCTATCAAGGTATTCTTTTGAGAGAATCTGTTAGTAGCTAGGAAAACTCACCACCTCCATGTCTCTAAGTTTAATATGCACATTTTTAGCTGCCAAGAAAGAATGTTCTGCATTTTTACTATCATGATCCTCAATGTATACTTTTTGATGCTGAGTCCAAAGCTAATTGCAAAACGGGTCTTATTGATTTGCAAATTGTTGCTATCCATTTAAAGCTATGTCACATTTACAACTCAATGATTAAAAGGGAAAGCGGTGTGTTTTTTATGTGGTACAGTTCTTGATTAAGTCACCGAATTCTCTGAAGCCCCTGACCTTGTTAAGCGGTCTCCTCTGGGCCCTCATTTCCTTCACATTGTAGACGGAAGCAGGAAGTTGGGGGGGGGGCAGGTAGTGGAACATAAGACAGAATCACAGAATGCCTAAATCACAATTCCACAGGAAAAGCAAATGCTGCTGAGGGAGCTCTAACTGCTATCGTGTATGTATCCCGCCACACAGAGCAGTCTCCTTCCCATATTGAGACCACTCACACACTCATGCTGGACAGCACGCAACAGATTAATCTAGACGGCACTCGGGAGTGGGCTGTTTATGAATATTGACTGTATTATTATCAGAACCTCTTCATACATGCTTTAGAAACTGAAAGAAAATATGGCTCTGAAACAGGCTTGAATACAAGACCAGGAAACCAATATGATACCTGGAAAAAAAACTCTGGAAAACCATAAGGCTGAGAACTTTGGAGTTAATAAATACTGACTGGTGGGGCACTAATCAATCAATCCTCCTCTCTACCACCAAATGGCCATATGCCTCATGAGCAAATAACCGCTACGATTCCGTGAACCCATGGGAGAAGCATTTATTATTAACTCGTTCAACAAATATTTACTGAGCGCCTACTAGGTGCCAGAAACTGTTCCAAGTTCTGGGGATACAGGAATGAACAAGAGACAAAAATGCCTGCCTTTATAAGGCTTGGAGTCTGATGATAGAATAGGTATGATCAATATAAGGAGAAAAATCCATTAGAGAGAAAGATAAACATTCTTTAGAGAAAAGGCAGTCCAGAAATCTGAGTGGTTTTTATTATTACTGCAATGCATCTAATAGACCACAATTCAATTATTTTGAGCACAGATTGTAGGTTATTTATGTAATTTTTAAAGTCTAAAATTCCAAGGAAATGGAGCAGGCTTGAAGTATAGTGTTACCGCTGACCTCAAAATAGCATATCTGTTGGCCTTGAATTTAAAAATGTGGCTCACTCCAAAATACATCAAATACAACACATACAGCTGCCATCTGTCCTATAGTCATAGTAGGAGTCCCTTTCATTCACAAGAAAAGCCAGTGGAGGGGGGAAGGGACTCGAGATGGAGAGAGGATAAATTCCATTTGCGCTATTAAAAAAAGTAGAACGGTGAACCCAGCAGTTGAGAAGTGAAGATAAAAAGAAGAAAACAGTAATCTTGCTATAGAAACCAGAGAATTACGTTCTTGCTCTCCCCCCACTTTTTTTTTTTTTTTGCTTTCACATTGTACAAACTCTAGCACCCTGAACAACTCACTCTCCTGCTATTTCCAGCACTTTAAAGAAACTTTTCAACATTTCTGTTTGACACATTTTTCAACAGGGAGGTTTAGACAATAAGTAAACAGGTAGTGAAAGGCTATTTAGAGAGCTGGTCAGTGACAGTAATAATAAAGGGAAAAAAACCCCACCGGAGCAGAACATCTATCCTATGTGCAGCAGCCACAGATGGCACATGACCTCTGACAAACAGTTGTCAGAGTAATTTTAATGCTACTCTGGATTTAACTTGACTAACTGGTAGCAATTGAGCACATCTTTTTTTTCTCTTTTTTTTTGTGGCAGCAGTTATCTAAAATGCTACAATAACAGCATCAAAAGTAGAACGGTGGAAGATTGGTTTTCCATTGTGCTGCTGAACTGGCATAATGCCCACTTTAAAAGCAATTCGCTGCTCATCACTGAAATCTGGCAGACACGACACTAAATGCCTTGAGAGAAAAAAAAGGGACTTGAGAAGGGGGAACCCACTCCAACCACTACGCAAAGAGGGGAAAAAAGAACGCCACAGATGATGAATCTGGGTAAGAAGAGAAAATTGCCTAATAAAAAGTTTAGCATTGCCTGCAGACTCCAACAGGCTATAGTTAATTTGTTAGAAGAAGATTTTGTCTACAGGTCTGTATTAGTAATAGCAGAACAAAACAAAAGCAAAATATATATTTATGTCTGTCTATTGTTCTGATGAAGCAAAAACCCAGTGAGTTCCGTCAATCATTTGTCAAACATGTCTTCCCCTTTTTATTTACCACCAAATATAATGAGTAAATATGTGATAATAAAACTCTTCTTTTTACATGGACATGTACAATTTTTCCTCCTGTTAAATACAGGTAATGATTTAGGAAGCTTTCAAGATGTCTTTTTACTGTCAATAAAACTAATTCTATTCCCATTTTCCCATGGGAAAAAAAAAGCTTTACAAACGAAAATTCAAATTAAAATTCTGATTATAGTGTAGTGTGACAACACCTGTATTTATAATTTTACTGTCAGCTAGCTTGTAGTGTTTAACAATAGCTCGAAGTAGAAAAATAATTGGAATTTGTCGGTAACATGCCAGATGCCGACACTGGGAGCTTTGCTACACTACAGCAAATTTGGTTTTGATGGCAAAATAACCTCACTGAGGTTTCTGCAAATCAAAGGTTATCGGGGCTGGAGAGGGGCTGGTCCCTCAGGAATGGGCCTTCTTCCTGAATTTGGGAAATCCAGAATTTGCATCAGGTAAGTAAAGACTACTATGACCCGGATGTGTGCTCCTGGCCCCTCATCTCCCCTGAAGCTATGCAAATGGTGCCAACACAATCTAGTTTCTAGACTTACTCCAAGACAATAAAGACCAGATAAGTAAACCGCAATAACAAAACCCTGTTGTTTCTAAATCAGACCGACGACTTCATTTAGCTATGAACTTGGCAGGAGCGGGTGGGACGGGGGATCCATCAGGTGACAAGAAGCACACTTGGGAACTAACTGAAAAGCAACCAGGTGGAATAGGGAAAGACTCTGGTAACTGCCAAGGAAAAACTCGATTTCCATTTCTCAGAGGCTGAACAGCCAGGGGCGCTAGAGATGTTTATTGTACTCGTTCATCTTCAATTACCACAGATAAATAATATAGGTACCCACACAGATGCCTAAGGCTTGCTATTTATCAAAAGCTTAAGAGAAAACTTATACATCCCACTTACACTTTTCCTGAAGCAATATGGAGAAAAAAATTTATTTAAAGCAGTGTTCTGCTGTCAACTTGGATCTTTCAAAACTCATAAACACATGCTAATCTCCACACACAACTTGCCTTACTCTAATCTACAAGTGAAAAGCCCATCTTTTTCATTATCTTAAAGATGAAAAAAAAAAAGAAGCCACGTACAAAAGAAAAACAGAATGACAGTGATGTTTTAGTTTACACTAGATATGGCAACACACACAAACTGTCAAAACTATGGAATGAAAAAAGCTGTTATCAAGCAACTGTCAAGAGAGTCCTCTGAGATTTGGAAATCTTGTGTTTATTGTAACTACTGCACATTACACAAAGAAAGAAACATCCCTCTCCTTGCTCTTGCTGCTAAATATCATGCAAGAGAACACAGGCTTCTCCCTCAGTATTTAGATTAATTTTTCCCCTGGTGTGTAATTCTGTGCTTGACAGAGCTGCGCCCCTCCCCCTAAGCTTTCCCACAACATGGCCAAAGTTCAGAGAGAAACTAGAGGTGACATCAAACATTATTTCATTTCGAAAGCCATCACCGCCTCATTTCAAGTTGTTAACCAGTTGTCTATCTGTAAGAGTGGAATCTGTTAACATCAGAATGCATAGTCTTCACCTGAATGATTTTCCTGACTCAGTTCTGCAAAGAGAAACATATAGTTGAAAAGGCAAAGACACTTACCATAACATGATTTTAATTCATGACTCTTTCTCTCTTTTCACACCTTCCTATTAATGTACACACAGAAAAACCCGAATCCCTAAAGGAAAATGACCATCTTATAAGGGGGAGAGAGGGGAAAGTACAGGGTCCAAATCTCTTCCACAGTGCATAGATTTTGCAGGTCACTCTCCGATCCCCAACTCAAGGGGCAAAATTTCCCTTGTAACTTAACCCGAGTTGGTACGTTTTACTGTATTTGCTAAGGTGGCCTTTCCACTTAAACACAGGGGCAGCATCAGGCTGTCTAACTCGGAATTCTTGCTCTGAGGCCCCACTGCTGAGAGCAGCAGATGTCTCTTGGATGTAAGTGAAAGCATTCTTCAGGTGTTTCCACTTGGATTTTCCATGTTTCCTTTAAATGCAAAATACTCACTTTCTGGCATTTCTCAGGACAGAGACAAACTGGACAGCAGAACCCTTATAAGTTGTAACTGCCTGGTTTCAGATGAACCATGGGTCAAATCAAATAAAAAAATACATCAGTGTGAAAAAAATGTTAGCAATGCACGGGCTGACATATAGAACACTAGTCTTAACTCTTGGCCAAAGAGAAGGCACCGAATCTACTGTACATCTTGCTGGCATCCTTTTCTGTGTGGAGAGCTAATGAGAATACGGGCCCACCAGTGATGGATGTGTGGGCCACCTCAGTGATGTAGAAAGCAAGGCAATGTGTCTTCAGTGGATCTTGGCTCTAAATAGGTAATGGCCACCCAATGCTTAGAACACACTTATTTTAGGTTTCAGTGACCTGGTATGACTCAGTCAGCAATAGAATAGGTCAAATTTTAACCTGAGGTACAAATGGTTTAACAGTGATGTCAGTTTCATAAAAATGAACATGCCTGTCTAGCAAAGAACATCTAAATTCCTCTAAAGCTCTTTTTTTTTTGGTTATATAAAATTTACCCATTTATTACAGGCTAGCAATGTTTCAAATTGTGGAGCTTCTATTGGTTTTTCAATGCCTTCAGTCTTCTGATGGCAGAATTGACTGTGACAGTGGAAGTGGTGTTGTAGGTCCAGGCGCCACCAGCAATCGTTCTCATGCAGGAGCCACAGAGCCAGATCCCCACTGCTCGCCCCTTCACTGGTTTTGCCACAGAAGAAACAAGTGTATTTGCCGTGCTGGCTGATCTCAATTTTCTTCATCATTTTCCTGAGGCAGGCACCATAACGAGTGCCATATTCACCAACGATTCCGGCTTTCTTGGTGCGTTTAGCCATTTTGCTGCAAAGGAGGTCGGACCCCAAGAGCTCTAAAGCTCTTATATAATCTTTTATGATTTTAAAGTAGCCCTCGATTATTAATAAAGAGAAGAAGAGAAATATTGACATGTTTTATCACTTGGATTCTCTCATACTACTTTAGGGTAAGTGGCCAATTTACATCCTTTTCATGCAATGAAAATCAAGTTTTATTCTATTATCTTAATACCAACCAGTTCTCTGTTAATGCAAATTTGAGACAAACAGTTAAAAAATTTGGCTGGTGTGGCTCAGTGGATTGAGCATGGGCCAGTGAACCAAACGGTTGCTGGTTCAATTCCCAGTCAGGGCACATGCCTGGGTTGCAGGCCAGGTACCCAGCACACGGGCACATGAGAGGCAGTCACACATTGATGTTTCTCTCCCTCCCTCCCCCTTTCTCTAAAAATTAATAAATAAAATCTTAAAAAACAAAAATTTCCCCCCTCAGTCTAATGAGAATTTGTCAAGTTTTATGCAGGAAAAGGAGCTAACTTGGTGAAGTTATGACAACTGGTCCACTGAGGAAGTTTGGGGCCATGTATAATGAAGTTGGGGATGTCACTTTTAGTTATTTATACAATTTACAGACCATTATCATTATGCACATACCAGTTAAGTTTAAAATGTGCTCTAGAGGTAGACTGTTTGGGTTTGAATCCTCATTCGGCCATCAACTTGCTTTGTTGCCCTGAACAGGTTTCTTGACCTCTGTGTACCACCATTTCCTCATCTGCATGTAGGGATAATAATAGCACCTACTTCATAAGGTTGTCGTGGGAACAAAATAAAACACAGAACACGCTTACAGTAGTGTCTGGCACTTAGTGATCAGTAAATGTTAACTATTATTATCACTATTCACAGACTTAGTACTATTGTATAGTTTGATTTGTGGGGCATATCTACAATCTACCCAAAAAGTAAAAAACAAAACAAAACAAAACAAAAAACACCTTCCATTTCCTATCATTTGACTTGGATGGAAGATGAGCTAATAAGACCACTGCAAATCTCCAAAGGCTTTTGGATTTCATGAAGGTACAAATAATAGTAAAGATTTAAGTGGATATTTATTTATTAATGTTTAGTTGATTATAGAGAGAGGGAGGAAAGGAGAGACAGAGCGAGAGAGAAACATCGATTTGTTGTGCCACTTACACATTCATTGGTTGAGTCTTGCTCTGACCAGGGATTGAAACTACAACCTTGGTATAGCGGGACAATACTCTATTCAACTGAATGACCAGGCCAGGGCTCTTCCTTAATATTAATAAAGAAAAAAGAAGGAAGTTTTCCTTACAAATACATATTTTTGGAATTCCTAGAACATAAGTTTGGACAAAATTCAAAATGCACAAATAAATCTACAGTGCAAACCCTCAAATTTCTGGTTCAAGATGGCACACTCAATATATGTATTTAGTTCTGTAAACTCCTAAATCTCCACTAAAATTATAGTAAAGGATTTCTTAAAAGAAATAATAAACTTCAAGGAAAAGGGTAATAGGAGTGGAGGTGCCAAAGGGAAAACCTAGAAAGCAGAGGACAAGAGGTAATTTGTGTAAGATTTTAGGAAGCTGGATTCTAAGCTGGCAGTGGAGAGGGCTGAAAAGGAACCTCACGGTTTATCCCACAGAACTCCCAAGCGCTCAAGAATTGGTGTCTCAAGGTATCTGGAAGAATAGGCAAAGGGAATCCTTAGAAGATGGTTGAACTACGTTTCAGGAACAGACCCCAGACCCCTACCTCCACTCTGGAGGAATGCTTATTCTCTGGTGTGCATCTCCAAAATGAGGAGCACACCCTGCATTCTCATATTGAGACCCCGAGTTCCCTTCCCCCCAGATACTGGCAGCTAGGCTGATCCCCTCCCCCAACCCCAGGCAGAAGATTAGAAAAGTCTTCTGTGCGGCATCTGACTGGCCTCACGAGAAAATGCCTCAAGTAACTGACAGATTACACCTATAAAATAACACTTTGGGAACTCAAAAAGGGTCTTTGAAATTAAAAGCATAATAGCAGAAAGAAAAACTTTAACTGGGAACGAAGAGGAGGTAATCAAAGAAGAAATTCAAGAAAATTTCCCCAAACTCTCCACCAAATGGCCAATACCATGAATGAAAACTGCGCCCAGCCCTGGCTGGTGTGGCTCAGTGAATTGGGCACCGGCCTGCAAACCAAAGAGTTACCAATTAGATTCCCATCAGGGCACATGCCTCGGCTGCAAGCCAGGTCCCAAGCAGGGGGTGCGTGAGAGGCGACCACACATGGATGTTTCTCTCCCTCTCTTTCTCCCTCCCTTCTCCTTTCTCTAAAAATAAAGAAATAAATAAAGTCTTTAAAAAAAAATGGAAAACCATCATGAAGGCATCCCTGACTGGGTGCAAAGGCAATCCTATACCTTTCTAAAAAGGAACAAGCAATTTAAGAGGGTCACATATGGAAAGGCTTGGGAATCACAAATGTTTCCAAAAAAGGCAGTAGAACAATGTTTCCAAAACTGTGAAGGAAACCAAGTTTCAGTTTATAATTCTGTCACTACGATTAGATATGGGGGTGCATTAAGGACATTTTAAGGAAAGCAAGGTCTCAAAAACTTTATGTGCTATGGAAGCTTCTGGAAGAGGCACCCTACCTCTCCCCTAAAAAGGAATAGTAAACAAAGATATCGAATCGAGGACAGAAGGAGTCGGAAGTGAGTGACATGTGAGGGCAATAGCCAGATGAGGGTAAGAGGTGATCTCCAGGAGAACAGCTGTGCACCAGGCCATGAGATCCATCAGCCCAAATACCAAATCTGTTTGAACTAGACTAAGTGCAGGTGTAGATAACCAGCAGCGGGGCTGGTATGTATATATAAATACTGACTACTGACCTGCCAGAATCGTGCTATACGTGCCTTATGAGCATGGGGAGGGCGGGGGGAGAGGAGGTGGGAGACGTGCATATGTGTGGTGGGGGTGGCAGCAGGGTACCAGATCCTCATCGTCCATTGCAGGAAATGACTGGATAATGCACTCTGTGCGTGTCACTTAGAGATTAGGAGGTAGATACTAGGAAGAGCAGCAGAACGAGTGACAAGCAGTTGAAGTCTGGGGAATGGGAGCACTATGGGAAAGGGCCTGCTCCCTGTAACCAGCCATACTGAACTTTTGGTACTCGGACAATTGGGAAAGCATTGCTAACCTGTAACAAGTGGCAGGAAAACCTTGGCTCTGTCAAAGTCTTTGGGTAACTGAATTCGCAGAGAAGGCTGGAGGTTATTGCATGAATTATGGGAACTTGAAAGGAAACCTTCCTAAAACATACTTCATGGATGCTGAGCTCTTTCTTGAAAACTGAAGAGTATTTATCATGAACACTGTTCATTGTGAGGATATGAAGCTGCAGCTGCGCAGAGAGGTGGACAAGAAACAGAGTGACAACAGTGGCACTGGCACTTGATTTCTTAGAACACTTCCTGATTTTGACTTGATTTTGGGCCTGATCCCTTCTCCAAAATGGCCTAGCGATGCTTTTCTGTAACTTTCTAGGGCAGAGCTTCCTAAGGATTTTTGTACCAATGACCTGTTTGGCAGGCACTTCACTAAAGCCATGCCACTGACACCTTCTCAGAATGTTTATAAATAGGTAAAATAAAACAGCTAGGACTATAAAGGAAAGCAATTACACAGAAATATATTTATTAGAATATTTATGAACAGCCCTAGTTGGTATGGCTCAGTGGATTGAGTGCTGGTCTGTGAACAGAAAGGTCGCGGGTTCAATTCCCAGTCAGGGCACATGCCTGGGTTGCAGGCCTGGTTCCCAGTTGGGGTATGTGAGGAGCCATCAATAGATGTTTCTCTCACACATTGATGTTTCCTTCCCTCTCCTTCTCCCTCCCCGACTTGAAATAGAATCAGTGACCCTTTGGTTCACAGACCCACGCTCAGTCCACTGGCTATACCAGCCAGGGCTGGTCCTTCAATACATTTTAGGCATGTAAAAGAGTCCCCAGACCAAAGGTTTATAAACCACTATTTCACAGCCGGGCAACATAGCTGCCTTCTTACAAAATTAGTCACCTGAAGACTGAGGCCCGCTTTCCTTGTGCCCAGAAAACCATCACTACATTTTCTTCTCCTAGTGGACTTTGACTTCACAAAATACTGTCTAGGTACAGGGGGGGTCCAACTCATGGCCCATGGGCCACATGCAGCAGAGGAGAGCTATGAATGTGGCCCAACGCAAAATTGTAAATTTACTTAAAACCTTTTTTTTTTTTTTTGCTCATCAGTTTTTATTAGTGTTTGTGTATTGAATGTGTGGCCCAAGACAACTCTTCTGCCAGTGTGACCCAGAGATGCCAAAAGGTTGGACACCCCTGGTAGGGTTTCCTCAGCATTTAGTACAGTAGCCCAGACGCTTCCTAACCAGCTCATATTCCCACGGCCATCTCACTAGCCCAAAGCCATGGTTTCTTAACCTACTGACACTGTGGGCTGGTGAGTCTGTGTTGTGGGGCTGTGCTGGGTGCACTAAAGGATGCTCACCAGCATCCCTAGTCTCCACCCACTGGGTGCAGTAGCAAACATGCAGATTTTTGTCCCTGAGGGGACAAAACTACCCTGGATTGGAACCACTGTCCAAAGTACACTCGCACAGGATAGCCACCCCTGTGTTAGACAGGCTCACTCTTCACAGCGCCGATAAATACCAGGACTCCTCCTTGGGGTGAGAACTTTTCCTGTCATTCAATTGCTAAGTGACTTTTTTAAAAAAATAAGATACCCACTCACCTGGGTGGGTGGGAATTTAATAGAAAAGAAGAAAACCCGAGCAATGATGAACAGTGAGCTACTCAAGAGAATGTGGGCCTAGGAAAGAATTGTTCAAAGGCTGAATTTATGACATCTCTGCTGTGAAAATGGTCCATCAACAGATGAGTGGCTAAAACACTGTGGTACATATACACAGTAGAATACCACTCAGCCATAAAAAAAGAATGAAATCTTACGAGTTGCAACAGCATAGCTGAACCTAGAGGGTATTATGCTAAGTGAAGTTCAGTCAGAGAGAGGAAGACAAAGGCCGTATGATTTTACTTACATGTACAATCCAAAGAACAATATAAATGACCAAACAAAACAGAAAGAGGTTTCATAGATACAGTGAACAGACTGATGGTTACCAGATGGAATGGGGGTTGGAGGGCTGGGTGAACAAGGTGAAGGGATTGAGAAGTACAGATTCCTAATTACAGAATAATCACAGGGATATAAAGCATAGCATAGGAAATATAATATTATAATAACTATGTATGGTGCTGGGGGGTACTAGACTTATCGGGGGAGGAGGGAAGTAAAACACTCAAGTTATATACATGTTTAACCACTATGCTGTACAACTGAAACTAATATTATGTCAACTGTAATTGGAAAACACACATACAAACATGCACGCATGCATGCATACATACTTAGTATTTAAAGAAAGGGAAAGAACCGCTCTTCTATGCAGGCTCCCTCTCTACTATTCAATTATGGATTCTTAGAGAACAAGGATACTATCTTATTTGTCTCTTCAAACAACGACAGCCCGGCAGACAGACATTCACTACATGTTTAATGGCAATGAATGGAGGGGAAAGTTGAGTGAACTTAGAATCCAAGTGCCACATTGCTAGGTGCTCGGAGAGGGAGAAATGCAGTTCACATGAAACAAACTTACCAAGAAAATGGATTCTTCTTGTAGCAAATAATTTGATAATATGCTAAATGTGGCACTTTTGCTATTAATTTCATTTTTTATATAGTAAAATCCAGTTTATTTAGAATGGATGCAGGGAACCAGGTCTTTGGTTACCTCAATATGATGATTAATGAAAAAAGGTAACAAAGGACTGTTGGCCACTTTTTAAACTGTTAATATAAACAGCACATGTTAACAGTGAAATCATGTTTTATGCAGTCTCTTTTGTGAGTCAGAGAGTATGCCATCATTATGAATACCCACCAGTGTAATACACAGGACATTCCAAGTTAGAACTTTCTGACTGGTTGGATTTTTATATAAAATGAAATTACTAGTGCTAAGTCTAAATGCAGAATTTTGGAGTAATGGAGAAAGGAACTAAACAACAGGAGAAAAATAAAGGTAACAAGAGACAGGTATTTAGTTGAAGTTGAAGTTCAAGTTGTTGAAGATTTTACTCTTCAGAGAGAAAAACACTGGACACTGGCCAACTGGGGTGGAGCTTGGTGAAGAGGTCAAACCACCCAAGACAGAGTCACCGGTGTCCACGTCACCAACACATTTCTTGCACAGAGTTGCTAATATCAGCCTTCCAGGGTGTGACTTTATATATTTATATTTGTGCAGAAAGTAAGCTTGAGAATGACATGAAGAGCAAAATCCAATTTTTTTTTGTATTTTTATTTTTTAGAGAGAGGGGAAGGGAGAGAAAGAGAGGGAGAGAAACATCAATGTGTGATTAGCCCTCATGTGCCCCCTACTGGGGACCTGTCCCACAACGCAGGTATGTGTCCTAGATTGGGAATTAAACTGGTGACCCTTTGGTTCACAGGCCAGCACTCAATCCACTGAGCCACACCAGCCAGGACTGCAAAATCCAATTTCTTAATACCGCTGCCACTCCAATGATCTACATATGAATCTCCATCCAGATATATATGCAAAAAGATGCTGGAAGGATGCCCCCTAAACCACTGTGGTAAGCCAAGAGAAGAAAGTGGGAGTGGGTAGGGGATATACGCTTCTCTACTCTTTGGATCTTCTACCACAAAAATATACTCATGTAGCACTTGTAACTAAAAAAAAATTAAATGCCTATCTACACTTCTTAGATGAAAAAACAAAAGAAAGATATTCAGTGAAGCTTCTTAAAGAATCAGAGCACATCACCCACTGCTGCCTTGAATTCAACCTATTAAAGCTGCTCTTCATGAAAACAAAAATAAAAGAGGTTGCTCCATTAATGGTGACATTTAGAATAAAAAGGAAGGACCCACCTTTCTCATGTTCTGGCATACGAAAATGCAACTGCAAAATGCTATTAAATCAAGTTAGTATTATCACTAAAAAATATGCTCTATTTCCCATTATTTATGAAGCCCTATCCTTTTCTTTCTTACCAATTACATTCCCTATCATTTCCAAAATATACAAACTGTTTTCAATCAACAGATTTCTTTATTACAGCATACTGCATGCTTGTTACTGCCTCTTTTCTATATTGAATCCTTGATTGGACAAGCATTTTGAATTTAACATGGACTATGATTGCACATATCAAACAAATTAAAGCTGCCAATCTCTTTTTTGGAGACCATCCTTTACACACACTACCACTGAGGAGCACGCTAAGTGTATCTGCTTTGGAAAAAATGGGGCAGGAGTGAAGAAATGATTGCTGTCACACTTTGCCATGTTATCTCGCGGCTCTTACATTCACTCTGATTATTACTGTGTTGTTAAAATGTGTTCTGTAACGCTGACGTCCAAACCATCCAAGTAGCTTTTTTTGACATAAAGCATTCTTCATAATCTTAAAGGACTTGATAAGCCAGAGGGTGAAAAAGTACAACAGACTGGAGAGGAGGGTGAGAAGGCACACTTGGAGTTCTCCAATAAACTTGCTTTTGGATGGCGGGGGTGACAGTGGCATTTTTCTGATTTCCCCCACAGAACATGGGAATATACCATAGAGCAGCTGTGCTGAGGAACATGAAGAGATTTTTCATTAAGCGGTACTAGAAAGAAGCTATATTTTAATACTAGGCAAGGTTAGTACTCAAGGTTTAAAGTCCAGTTAGTCAAACTGAAATGTTTTTGAAAACTTGAAGAAAGATAAAATCTTGTGGTTAAAGTAGAGTTACTGGTTTTTCAAATGACAACTATAAATAAATACGTGGAATAAATACAATACTACAAGGTCTGTCTGGAAAAAGTCCAGCCATTGTTAATATAATGAGAACGGTTTGCATGACATCGATGTAACCTGGCAGCCAAGGAGAGTGGACTGGAATACGCATGAATGAACAATGATGACTTCGCTGTACTAGTCAGTGGGAACAGTAGACGCCATTGAGTAAGTATGTGTATTGTGTGGCTGTCACATTCAAAATGACTGAACAGAGCCATGAATCTGCATCAAATTTTGCATGAAGCTTGAACATTCCTCCGTGGAAACTATTCAGATGATTCAGAAGGCCACAACTATGGGCAACTGGTGACTGGCAACTTTATCATGACAATTTACCCACTCATGCATCACGTCTCCTGAAAAGTTTTTTGGAAAAACATCAAATCACCCAGGTGCCTCAGCCCCACTACAGCCCAGATGTGGTGCCCTGCAACTTCTGGCTTTTCCCAAAACTAAAATCACCTTTGAAAGGGAAGAAATTTCAGACTGTCAATGAGATACAGGAAAATACAATGGGGCAGCTGATGGAGATTGGGAAAACTGTGTGAGGTCCCAAGGTGCCTACTTTGAAGGAAGGGGACTGAGGTGTCATTGTCCTACGTACACTATGTCTTGTATCTACTTCAATAAATGTCTCTATTTTTCGTATTACATGGCTGGGTATCTTCCGGACAGATCTGTGTAGCCTAGAACATTACTTACATTGTGAAGACAGATGTCAGATAGACATTACTAAATATTGAGCTTTTGCCATCTTACAAGCCATGAGAGATAGCTTCAGAAGCTTTCCTTATTTGAACTGTCGCCTAGGGGTGAGGAGACTGAGAAAATGGGACTCTTTTCTGAAACCTCTGTTTCTCCTGCGTACCAGGGGCTCTTAAGGAGAGAGTTGCAGATTTAACTTTGGAAACTATTTTAAAAGTTACAAAAACATACGAGGGAAAAAGAAAACTTTCCTGGAACCAGTCTTGTTATTTTTAATGAAAGGGGTTTGGCTGATGGCTCACCTTTCTTTTCCCTCCAAATTGTGAAAGTCAATGCACTAATTTCCACAACATAGTTAAGCTTGCAAACTCAGCAAAAGAACCTGGACTCCTGATTTGCCAAGAACTAGATGACAGGAGATCAGGAGGCCATGTCAGTTTCGTTTCATTCATTCATTCATTCATTCATTCATTCATTCATGCATGCATGCATTCACTCATCAGTCATGCAACAAGCATCCACCATCAGACATGGTGGGCTCAGTGCTTAGTGATACAAGGAGGAAAAAGATAGCAACCAGCCCTAGCCCCAAGGATCTCACAGTTCAGTGGAACAGAGGTGCATGGGAAGAAGCAGATGTGATTAAATTTCCCAACTGCTACATGAGGATGTGACAGGGCCAGGGGAAGGTTCCACAGAAGGGGTCACATTTGAGCCAAGAAAGCATCAATAGAGCTGGAGTGAGGGTCTGAAGAGAACTTAGAAGTTTAAGAAAACATTGACCTTCCATTCATCAAGCTTGCCTTGATATCAGCATAAGAGAATGTTTTCCAATAATGAGTAGGCTTTTAGTTTATGTACTATTGTTGCATAGAATTCTAGTACAAACTGCTTCTGTACACTGATAGCTAAGTGTGTGATATCCAGGCAGATTGGTCGATGAGGGCACATACCCTCTATTGAGAATTTTAAGGACTTGAATGCTTCCTTCGCTAGAGCAACCTGATATGGAGGACCCATTACCAGGTTAACTAGGTTCATTCAATTGTTCCAATTGATTCACTCATGGCTTCATCAATGATTTTGGGGAGGTGGAGTGGAGGGCTAATTGATGCTTCCAGCATACTAACATAGCATTTAGAAGCAAAAAGGCCTGTTACCACCCGCATGGCAATCTCCCTGAGGATCAGTATCTGCAATGAGTGAAACAGCAAGAATGCCTTGGAGAAGCAGCATCAGGAGTAAATTGAGATCTAATGCATGCAGAGGGCCTGTACTGTGTCTGGCACGGAGTCGGGACTTGGTTTAGGGTACCCACAATGTCTGTTCTTTTACTGATATATTAACTGTCTAGGGTATTCAGACTTTAACCACAGCCTTTCCCCCTTGGAATCTTTGAGGAACTACTCAGAATTACTCAAGGTTCACATGATGGAATCAAGTATCTTTCAAAATGCACAATATTAATACTGCCCATAAATTAAAGTTACGGGTTTCATAATACCACATTGTGAACATTTATTTGGTGTCAACTACCTAATTTCAACACCTCTTGTGTACCTACTGTGTGCAGGGCACTTAAGTTAAAATAAGACATACAAATGCCAGGATATTTTATATAATTCAAGAATTCTAGTATAATATATATATAAACGTCAGAATTCAGGTAGAAATAGTTCTGCAGTTGTTTGTTATTAAAAAACTTTTAATTTTGAGCCCTAATAACTATAAATGACTTTGTGAGCTTCCTGGGATACTCACATCTTTACATATAGTCAACTTATTCACAAGTATAAAGTGGTATGTAGTATTTCCATCCTGGGGGTAGGATTAATCATTACAAGACATTTAGCAGCTGAAGGTGTGTCTGTGAGTTGGTGGGGTGGATCTTCGGTAGAATACAGCTACAAGGATTGTTTTGTCTAGCTAATGGTGTTCAGATTTTTTAAAAATTTGAATGCCTTTGGGTAGGACATGCATTCCACAGTTCCCAACAATCAAGACCTCCCTCTACCTGACACCCTGACTTTTGACCCTTGAAAGGGGCCTGAGTGTCCAACCACTGCGCTAGAGCATCATAATGCAAGAAGAACTTGATTCACGAGTACCTACGGCACACCCAAACAGTAGCAGCAGAAGCACAAACTCCTTCAAACCCTAAATCTTTTAGGTTATGAGAGTTTTAATGATTTGAAACTGTGTTCTGTGTTGCCAAAAGAGACTGGCAGGGAGTTATTAGTTTGGTGTGTGTGTGTGTGCACACGCGCGCACACGTGGGGAGGGAATCAGGTATAACTTATTTCTATCTAAATGGTTCCAGATAGGGTTTTGCTGGCCCAATACTTCAGCTTTCTATTCTTTTTAGGAAAACTTTGAAAAGGCTCTATGGATTCCTTATATAATTATAAATAAACACTTCTGTATTATTCAATACTATAGACTTATCACTATATGTCAAGTAAGGTACACATAAAGCATCTTGTTCAGCCTACATGCCAATTCTATGAAGGACAGGCATTATTGAAGCAGTACTAAGTTACCCCTGATTCTGCAACATCTCTGAGGAGTAAGGCAATCTGTTGGAGAGTTAACAGAGGCACAGCAATGGGGAGCCAGCTTTTCTGAGCCCCAAGCCTAGGGGCTCTCCACCAGCTGTGACCCCTGGAAGAGGGATTCAGCAAGGACAAGACAAAGAGTCTTTTCAAAGGATCACCTGCAAGCCTGCACGACTGGTCTGAATCAGCATGGGGCAAGGTGGCTCTTCTTCCATCACCATGAATTGGAGTTGGAATTGGACATGCCATTTAGTTTCTTGGCATAATAGCACACTGCTATTTTACTGAGGGTCAGCTAGGTACAGGTTTTGTTGTTTTATTTAGAGATAATCTTTTGAATCGAGTACCTCCCAACCTAAAATATTTCATCAAATATTTGTTACTAATCAAGCTTTTCTATGTGCATGTTTTGGGGGTCAGTTTTTAATACAAAATGATTCTTTTAAATATACACAGATTCTACTATTCCTTAACGAAACACACAATTCAAGAACTAAGATGACTCTGAAAATTACTATTTTGTAATCTAAGAGGATAGATTGGTTTTACGTGATTGAAGCGAGAAGAGAATAAATAAATAGGAATTGTTCTTATGTAGCAGGAAGATTTCATGAAGTTACTGTATATATATTCAAAATGAAAACTATTAATAGCATAGAAGTGAACGCCTGTAGACTTTTAAAATAATTATACCCATCTCACAAGCCACGTTACAAGTTTTGAATAGAGAACCTCTCCACATTAGTAATAAGCACAAAGGCTGACTGTACTCGAATCTCTGTATTCACTTATAGCACATTCAGCAAAGACATAGAATAGTGAAGGGTGGGGCAGTATGGCTTCTTGAGACCCACAGGCCTGGACTGAAGATCTGAATGGGCCACTTACCAGATAAGCTACTCAATCTACCCTAGCTTCAGTTTCCTCTTCTCTAATAAATAGACCATACTGTATATTTGGAAGTTGCTAGGAGAGTGGATCTTAAAAGTGCTCATCAGGAGGGGGGAAAAAAAAAAACCCTGCAACCACGTGAGGTGATGGGTATTAACTAAACTTACTGTGGTAATTATTTTTCAATATACACATATATTAAATCATTAATTTGTATACTTCAAACTTATGCAATGTTGTATATCAATTATATCTCACTAAATCTGGAAAAATCATAGTACGGACCTCAGAGTTCTGTTTTTGATAAGGCTAAATAAAATGTGCGCAAAGTGCTTACTGTGATGCCTCGTGTATAGTAAATACTCAATAAAATACCAGCTATGATTATTACCTATTCATTCCACACCTATTTATAATAAAGATTTGAGCTGTTCTGTAATCAAAAGGAATTTGCCCAAGTTAATATATCTGCTTAATGGTATTTATAATCATAATCATTATTGTGCTATATTATAATTAGCCACAAATGGTAAACTGTTGGTATAATTGATTGTAATTAGTACACAGTCAAACAATTTTTTTACAGTTTTCCTCTTCTTTGTTCTTGATCTAACATGTGATCAATATTTTTATGAACTGTTCCCCCTCATTTGCTAGTTGTGTGGTTTTGACCCCATCATCTAATCTCCATTACAGTCCCTTTTCCTCTCTGTGAAATGGTAATAATGAGACCCATTTTGTAGTTAAGATTAAACATAGTAAAATACAGTGAAGTGCAAAAAATAAATATAATATGTATAAAGACGTAGTTAAAACATAAAGAACATACAGAAGAGGGACATGGCAGAGTGCCTGACACATAACTGATAAATAAACAACAGCTATCAGTGGGTGGTAGCATTACACTTTGTCATGACAAACCACGTAGTGCTCTTCCCAGATGGAACCTAATGGCCATATTCTCAAAGACTTTAAGTCTGGGAACAGGTTGAGTGGCGTGAAGGTGAGAAAGACTTTTGGAGCAGTGGTTTGCAACTGTGGCCATATGCTGGCATTAAAATATACAGCTGCTGGGGAGCCGGTGTGGGCGTGGCTTGGGCACTGGCATTTTTATAGAGCTCCCAGGTTAGGGTTTACTGGGCATTTCAGGCAGAGGAGCTCTGAGGGAGGGTTGGCTGCACTCAGATGAAACTTGTTCTTGGCTCCAGGGATGGCTAGGAGGGGGCCTGACTGAGGACGGAGACTCTTGCTTATTTTGGGAGAGGAAGTAGAGAGGAGGACTCTGCTGACCTTCCCGCAGGTGGAGGAAGAGGAAATAAGTCAGGTGTGCTTCTAGGGTTGGCCTTAAGGGTGCACGTGTATGTGTGTGATTTTAGGAAGTATGCATACTTTAGGTGTAACCCAGCACCTACTTGGTGATGCCTGACATTCCTTTGACATAAAACAAAGTAAGTTAGTCTGACAATACAATTAACCTTGGGAAGAATGATATAATCACATCACAAGTGAAATCCTTTTTAAAGTGTAAATAGAGGGTTTCTTCTTATTCTAAAGATTGGAAGGGAAGCAGGTTGCAGTAGGGTTCTGAACCCATAAGGAATACCACGCAAACAAGATGGGAGAGAAGAGCAGAAATGCAAGTGAGCAAACTACAAACTACTACGCCCACAGCTAAAGCTGCAGGATGGACTTAAAGGCAGGATCAGCTTATAAACCTTGGAGGTGGACTGGATGTGGAGGGAGGAGGAGAGAAGGGCCTTTGGAATGACTTCTGGCTTGGGTGACAGGACAGATGGAGAATGCCACTGACTGAGGGCACAAGAAACAGCTCGTGGGGAAAGAGGAAAACGATGGCTTCGGTTTTGAGTAAGTTGACTTTTGAAAACTGGAGAAACCAATGATGTCACTACCCCTTCCCTCCTCGCCAATTATACAAGTAACACGTCACCTGGCAGGAAAACAACTGCTAACATTTCAGTGCATTTCCTGCCAGCCTTTTCCTAGACTCAAGTGCATGAATGTATGAGTGTGTTACTGTGGACTGTACAGATCTGAAACCTGTCCTTCCTAATCTACACTGTGATGTTGCCTTGTATATTATACATTTTCTAGAAAAGTGAGTTTTAATGCTTACATAATATTCTGATACAGAGGAGACACAAAACTTCCAATTATATTAAGAGATTAATATTTCTATACATTAAGTGTGGTCTACGTTTTAGATTATGTAAGAGGAGGTAATTTGAAGCATGGAAAACACTCAGGGTCAGGAGGCCAATGGTAAAATACAGATCGGAAAGATGGCAGTGGGTTTGGGAACTGGGAAGTCTCTGGGGCCCCTGTGTGAGTACTAGCGCTGCTGAGGAACTAAAAGCTAGGGAAATGAAGAGCCTACAGACAGCTGTATTGTAAGAAGCTCAGAAGTCATGAAGAAGGAGGGGCAGGGAGTAAACTAACTAGAGCGGTTATAAGATTAAGGAAAAGCTTTCAAAGTTTTCTTCCTTTTTATTGAATTCATTGGGACGACATTGATTAATAACATTATGTAGGTTTCAGGTGCACAATTCCATAGTACATCATCTATACACTGTGTGGTGTGTTCACCACCCCAAGTCAGGTCTCCTTCCGTCACCAGTTATCCCTCCTTTACCCTCTTCTACCTCCCCCACCCTCTTCTATCTGGTCATTGCCACACTGTTGTCTGTGTCTATGAGGTTTGTCTTATTTTTTAAATAGTCAAGACTCTGGAATCTATATGTATTCCATCCCCTTGCAAAGATCACCTCAAATCTGACCTCCTAGTTGAAATCTTTCCCAACTAACTGGCACTCTACCTGGTCTCCTCTTACAAATGGATTAGTAATGTATACCGTTATACCCAGAATCTACTGATACACTGCTTAGAGTAGCAGTTCTCAACTGGGGCCTTTGGAAACATTTTTGGTTGTTACAACTCGGGGTGGGGGTGAATGGTGCTCCTGGCATCTAGTGGGTGCAGGCCAGGGATGCTGCTAAGCCTCCTACAGTGCACAGGACGGCCTCACAACAAAGTGATTTAGCGGCAAATGGCAACCCCGCTGAGGTTGAGAAACCGTGGCTTAGAGTTACCCCACCCGTTTGGCACCGAAGTTACCACTCTCCCACTTTAACAACTTCTACCTGCTCTGCCTGCTCCCCTTCTTGTCCCCCTATAATACATTGGCCATAAAGCAGCCAGAGTGATTTTTTAAAACAGATCAGCCCTGGCTGGTGTGGGACAGTGGATTGAGTGTTGGCTTGTAAACCAAAGGGTCACTGGCTCAATTCCCAGGGCACATGCCTGGGTCGTGTGCCAGGTCCCCAGTAGGGGGTGTGCAAGAGACAACCACACACTGATTTTTCTCTTTCTCCTCCCCTTCCCCTCTCTCTAAAAATAAACAAATAAAATCTTAAAAATAAATAAATAAATAAATCAGATCATGCCAAGTCCCCTCTTTGCTTAAAATTTTCAGTGGCTTCCCAGTGACCTTAGCTTCCTACCTCCATTTCCTATAATGACTCCCCTGAAGGTGATGTGACTCCTTGATATATTTGTGTTAAACCTTTCCTGTATGTGCACAAGCATAAATAATTCATATATATTGTTCTACTGTTGTTTATATAATTCATAGAAATCATTTCATAAGCACTTGCCTATCTGCAGCTTGCTTACCTGGGGGATTGTTGTAAACAATGCCCACAGAGACTCATCCTACAAGACTCCTTGAGGGCAGTGTATGAGGGGCTCTAGGGCATATATATGGAAAGTGCAATTGCTGGGTCATGCCTGCACGTCTTCAATTTGACTAGATATTGCCATATTTCTTATATCAATTTACTCCCATCAGCAAATGTAAGAGAGTTCCCACATCTCCACAGAGTATTCCCCAGTGTTTATTAAACACAACAAAATGAAATGAAAAATTGAGCCAACACTTAAAAATCAGACAATTTCACAGAAACATCCATATGCCTGGCTCCTCTTGAGAAATTAGAATGTCTGGTGAACACAGCCATGAATAAAAACATGTTCTTTGCTACGGTCCCTACCATTCTTATTTTTCCTAAACCTGGTCTGCTCCATCAGCCGCCTTCTTCTTTTTTTTAAATTTATATTTAGAAAGAGATGAAGGGGACTTCCGACCAAGATGGACACATAGGTAGACACACTGTGCCTCCTCGCACAACCAAGATAGGGACAACAATTCAGAAATAGAACAACAACCAGAACTGACAGAAAATTGATCTGAATAGAAGTTGGACAACCAAGAAGTTAAAATAGACCTGTTCACCCAGATCGGTAGGAGGGGCGGAGTCAGACAGCGGGGTGTGGGTCTCCGCTTGAAGAGCAGAGAGCATTGGGAGGGGGCACGTAAGGCATTTGGGGCACAAAAGACCGCAGCAGGTGGACCCTGAGAGCGCAAGTGGCAGCTGGCAGACCCTGGCCAAGGGGTGGCAACTGGCAGACCCAGTGAGGCAGGAATTGTGAAGCAAGGCACTGCGTGCAACCCAGGATCACAGCGCTGAGAAATAGAGCCTTGGGGCACAGATTGAAAACACCTGTGGGGGTTCAGGCGCAGGTAGAGACTCCCAGCCTCACAGGAGAGGTTCTTGGAAAGTCCCACAGCATGCACAAGCCCACCTACACGGGAATCGGCACCAGAGGGGCCCAGTTTGCTCAGGGGAAGCGGGGGAAGGGACTGAGGTCCAAAGGAGAGTGGAGCAAGCACCATTGTTCCCTCTCAGACTCCGCCCCCACATATAACGTCATAACCCAGCAACTGGGGTGCTGTACCCTGGTGCACACCTAAGGCTCTGCACCTTACTACATAACAGGCATGACCAGACCAAAGGGGGGAAAAAGATGGCTCAAACAGAATTAAAAGCCCCAGAACCAGTACTTTTAAGCGACCGAGAGATAGCCAACCTATCAGATGCACAGTTCAAAGCACTGGTGATCAGAATGCTCACAGAATTGGTTGATTTTGGTTGCAAATTAGATGAACAAATGCAGGATATGATAAGAGAAATGAAGGAAAATGCACAGGGAACCAATAGTGATGGGAAGGAAACAGGGACTCAAAATAGAGTGGACCAGAAGGAAGAAAGAAACAACCAAACAGAAAAGAATGGAGAAATAAGAATTCAAAAAAATGAGGAGAGGCTTAGGAACCTCCAGGACATCTTTAAACATTCCAACATCCAAATTATAGGGGTACCAGAAGGGGAAGAGGAAGAGCAACAAGTGGAAAAGTTATTTGAACAAATAATAAAGGACAACTTCCCCGATCTGGTAAAGGAAACAGACTTCCAGGAAGTCCAGGAAGCTCACAGAGTCCCAAAGAGATTGGACCCAAGGAGAAACACAGCAAGGCACATCATAATTACATTAGCCAAGGTAAAAAGGAAGGAGAGAATCCTAGAAGCAGCAAGAGGTAAGGAGACAGTCACCTACAAAGAAGTACCCATCAGACTGTCAGCTGATTTCTCAAAAGAGACCTTACAGGCAAGAAGGGGCTGGAAAGAAGTATTCCAAGTCCTGAAAGGCAAGGACCTACATCCCAGATTGCTCTATCCAGCAAAGCTTTCATTTAGGATGGAAGGGCAGATAAAGTGCTTCCCAGATAAGGTCAAGTTAAAGGGGTTCATCATCACCAAGCCCTTATTTTATGAAATGTTAAAGGGCCTTATCTAAGAAAAAGAAGATAAAAAACATGTATGGTAAAACGACAGCAATCTCACAATTATTAACAGCCACACCTACAACAAAAACAAAAAGAAACTAAGCAAACAACTACAGCAGGGACAGAACCACAGAAATGGAGATCACATGGAGGGTTAGCAACAGGGGAGTGGGAGGAGGAGAGAGGGGGAAAAGGTACGGAGAGAATAAGTAGCATAGATGGTAGGTAGAAAATAGACAGGGGGAGGGCAAGAATAGTATGGGAAATGTAGAAGCTAAAGAACTTATGACACATGGACATGAACTAAAGCGGGGAATGTGGGTGGGAGAGGGTGTGCAGGGTGGAGGGGAATGAAATGGGGGAAATGGGACAACTGTAATAGCATAATCAATAAAATATATTTTTAAAAAAAGAAAGAGGGGAAGGGAAAGAAAGAGGAAGAGAAACATCATGTGTGGTTGCTTCTCACATGGCCCCCATTAGGGACCTGGCCTGCAACCCAGGGATGTGCCCTGACTGGGAATCAAACCTTCGACCCTTTAGTTTGCAGACCGCACTCAATCCACTGAGACACACCAGCCAGGCTCCATCAGCCTTCTTGTGTAGTCCCTAAGGACATGTGAATCTGTCATTCCTGCATTAGGTGGCCATGCACACTATCAAAATATTGAACTACCCCAGCTGACAACCCCCTATGTGGCATGCTGGTATCCATGAGTCCTGAGATCTGAGAGCTGGTGACACTCACAGGCGAGGTGATGGCATATATACAGGTGCTGCCCATTCCCTCCCAACCACAAATGGGCTCTTCTTCACCAGCTCTCTTCCTTATCTCCAACCCCATCCTTCTAAATCATGGTTGCTACTCGCTTCTCTCCTTTCCTTCTCCTTCTTCTTCTTTTCTTGGGGGGGGGCTCTATTCTAAGTCCCCTCTGGAACCTCCCATACTTTTTTGAACATTTCCAGGCAACCAGAACTCTGAACTTCAGAGCCGCTTGGTGCTTCTACTGAGGACTGCTGCACAAGGAACTGTCTCACATGGCTCTCTGCTGTTTCATTGGGGTGGGCTTACTGCACCAGTTAGTGTTCAGTCAGGATCACACTGACACTTATTTTCTTTCTCTCATGGTGGCCAAGCACGTAACAGGCGCTCAATAAAAATTTTGCAAGTTAGTTCAGGTGACAAGAGGGGCTTGAGTGTCTATTATCTATTAATGAAAGGTAGAAGAAAAGGAATAATTATTAAATCTATTCTGGCACTTCCCAAACTATGTCTGGCAAACAGATAAATACGGAAAGCACTGGCTTAAAGCAAAATTAAATAGATTTCTATATCGGAGGACATCTTTGAGCCTTAAATATGCCAGCATACATTGAAAACAATAAACGGATGAGGGATATAAAATGTAGCAGTTTCTAAACCACCTTGGTCACGGAACCCAGGAATACCAGTGGAAGTCAAACTACATAGAACACAGATTGGGAACACTGCTCTTTTTAAATCACCCTTCCATTTTTACTTCTTTCCTTACACTAGAAAGTCTATTTTATTTCTAACAATGGAATTGCTTTCCTAGGAAATCTTGAGTTCTATTTTAAATGATTTTATTTTTCACAGTAGCCAAGACCTAAAAACAACCTAAGTGTCCATCAGCCACTGAATGGGAATGGAAGATGTGGTTGCTGTATGCACTGTTCAGCCATGAGAAAGAAGGGAATCCTGTTATTTGTAATGGCATGGATGTGCCTTGAGGGCACGAGGGTAAATGAAATAAGCCAGACAGAGAAAGACAAATACTGACTGCATGGCATCACTTATATGTGGAATCTAAAAAAAGTCAAACTTGTAGAAACAAAGTAGAAAAGGAGTAGCCAGGGGCTGGGGGAAATAGGGAGAGGTTGGTAAAAGGGTACAAACTGTCAGCTATATGCTGAACAAGGTCTGGGGACCTAATGTTCATAGCACCGTGACTAGAGTTGAAAACACTGTATTGTGTAATTAAAATTCAGTAAGAGGGTAGAACTTAAATGGTCTCACACACACAATAAATAAATAAATAAATAAATACATTTTAAAAAAGGAAAGAAAGAGATAAATATGTGAGGTGAAAAAAGTTTTTAAAAGTAATTCCTCCAATAGGAGTTAGGTAGACTATTTCTGTTTAATTTTTCCCCCATTCAGGGATTTCGATAATAGAGCTTTTAAAAATGGTTTAGGTGTCTTTTGTTATTGAACCCTGGGAAAAGAATCACACATTGATCAAAGCCAACAAAAATAAATCTACACCTCTATGAACAAATCCCAAACTGCAAGTAACATCAGATCAAAATGAACAAGGCTCTACCATCACAAAAATAAAAGGCAACTCTACAGCCAAGTTCCCAACAAAGCGGCCAAGTTCCCATAAAGCACATGACAGCCCTTTCTTTGGGAGTCCAGTGTTAACCCCCACGTGTGACCAACTTAGGAACAATGGAGACCGCCTAATGCCAGCTGTGTTCCTGAGCTGTGGACAGGGTTAAAGCCATTACACATCAGAAAACCTGTGCGGTGGGACAAAGAGTGGTATCCACAGTTGTATCCCGTTGTCCTCTCCTTGCGGGCAGAAACTGTCCTAATCATGCTCTCAATCTCAGGAGCCCCCCGCCCCCCAGTGGGAAGAGAGTAAATGAAGTTAGTGGAAGTCCCTGATAGAAAAAAAGAAAGAGAAAAAAAAAGAGAGAGCAAACTCACAAATCTTTTTGCTCTCATGAAACTGAACAAGTCCTTTTACAGTATTTTTGGGAACTAAGGCTCAAGTAGCTGAAAGCAAGTGCTGTTAGCTGAGCTGGTAATACTCTTATCACCTCCACCTGGGCCAGCCAGTGCTCTTAAGAAGAATAGCTCATTTAACCCCTGGGCAATAGGGGCACAGTACGGGCACTGTCTAGATTTGAGGATGACAGCTATTCCGTGATTTACTGTGGTCTACTGACCAATGAGGAATAAGACAATACCACCAAATGTGGCAGGCTGAACTTCTTACAGGTTTGACTTTTGATGCTCGCCATATTTACTACTAGTACAAATCAGGCTGAGGAACACCTACCATAAATCAGATATCTAGCGCTAACAAATTATGCACCCATTACAGATGACCTTTGGAGTCGCTCAAGGTACAGTCACAATCACGCATTAAAAAAAGCCGCCTTTCACTGTAATGTGTGAATGTATGAAATTAAATGAGGCTTGCAATGTAATCAGTGTGGTTGGCTGCTTTAATATATTCCATTTCTATTTCAAATCACCACAAGCCAAGAGTGACGAATCTAATTTGATCAGCTGTTCACAAAAACACAGAAAAGCAAAAGTGGATCTAGCAACACAGCAAGATTTTTAAAGGAACTAATATTTCCTACTATCACCAGAGGTCCGTAGTGTATTTTTTTTTAAGAGTAATTAAAAACAAACCCAAACACAATTCTTTCCTCACCAAAAAATTCAACCTTCACCCTCAAATATTTAAAAGGTATAATATTTCAGTGAAAGGTATATTTAATTTGCTTAAAAAACTAATGACATATTTCAAGTATATAAAAAAGACAAAGAAAAAAAACTGCAAGGTCTCATTGCTGATACTTACGAACAATAGGGACAGGGCACTTGGAACTGATGCCGAAGGTTCTCCAGCACCGATTGTTACTACCCAGCATGGATTTGTGTCTGAACACAATTCTTGATCTCCATCCCTACCATAGGTATGGGGCAATGCAGTTTACAATTTTGTCTCTGTCACACTCCACATCTTTGGGTCCCTAGAGCTGCTTAGCAGAGCCTGCAACCTAATGCCATGCTAAGATGGGAAAGAGGCTGGTGGTCTCGGTCACCTTTTCAAGTTGTGGTGCTTGTTAGAATGTCCCTAATTAACACACATTTTTCAAGACTTTAGCATTTCCCTCTAGGCCTGCATGCGTCATTTTCAGAGGAAAAACATAGGGTGTTTCCAGGAGTTGGACACTTTACCAAATGGAAAGAGGAGCAAGGCCTCCAAAAGGCTCCCACAGTGGAAATAGGAGTGTCATTCATCGGACAGTAACCAGAGCTTTATGTGATAAATCAGACCACACCACTCCTCCTTTCAAAAGGCTGGAAAAGCCCTTACTGGTGTGGCTCAGTGGGTTGGGCATTGTCCGGCAAACCAAAAGGTCCATCATTCGATTCCTGGTCAGGGTACATGCCTGGGTTGTGGGCCAGGTTCCCAGTTGGGGCTGTGCAAGAGGCAACTGATAGATGTTTCTCTCACACATCTATTTCTCTCCCTTTGCACATCAATCTTCCTCTCCCTTCCCTTGTCTCTAAAGTAAATAAATAAATATTAAAAAAAAACAACAACAATAAAAGGCTGGAAGCGATTCCCATTGTCTCAAGGAAAATATTCACACCCCTCTCCAAAGCCCTTCTTTTGCGATCCAGCCCCCGCCTATCTGTCCATCATCATCATCTCATATGACCACCCCCACCATCACTGGCTGTGTTCCAGACAGCCCTGCCCCCTTACAGCCGCAGGATGCTTCCTTCTCAGGCTCCTTCCCATTGCCCTTGGTCTAGAATATCCTGCTTGCAGACTTTCTCATGACTGGTTTCTTCTTGTCACTCAGGTCTCAGCTATAAAGCCATCTTCTTACTAAGAACTTCCTGTCCACTTCCATCGACCCTCTCCCTGTTCTATCATCCCTGTAGTTACTGTTTTAAAGCATCTAGCTCGTCTCTTGCTGTAGAATGTGCATGAAAACACAGCCCTGGCTAGGCCTGGTGCATGGTAGGCCATTGGTAGATATTTGTTACATTAAAAACTAACTAGTAAAATAAAATACAGGCCAATAACATAGACTATAAGAGGCAAGTAGTGATATATTTAAGGATTTAAAAAAAATTTAAAGATTTTATTTATTTGTATTTAGAGAGAGGAAGGGAGGGAGAGAAGAAGAGAAACATCAATGTGTGGTTGCCTGTTGCGCGCCCCCTACCGGGGATCTGGCCTGCAACCCAGGCATGTGCCCTGACTGGGAATCAAAACTGTGAGTGTTTGGTTCACAGCCCCCGCTCAATCCACTGAGCTACACCAGCCAGGGCAAGGATTTCTTTTTTTAATAGGTAGAAGTATGCCAGAGAGGACAGGTGGGATGGGGGTGTAGGGTTAAAGTCTTCGGAGTCTTTTGGCCCCAGGTTTCAATTATGGATCTGCAGTAGTTTTAGATTGTTAATCTTAGAAAATACCTTAAGTTCATCTCAGTTTTATATCTGTAAAAGGAGAAATCATATCTACGTAGCAGATTATTACAAGGAATGGCTTTACCACATGTAAAGATCTGGACAGTTCAATGGGGATTTTAATTTTCAATTTTTTATTTACCTGCCATTACCAACTATCACTGTCAAATCCTCTTTAAGTAAAAATGGCAAATTAATAGCAAAAATATGGATGAGTTTGAACACATCAACGGGCATAATATACCTGTGGAAATTAGGAAATTACAAATATAAATGGACAGAGACACTAACAGTATAATTCATACAGTATCAAACCAAGTGATGGTTGATGTCCCTACTGCTTCTAATAAAATGTCGTATGTCCCAAAGAAAATAAAATATTAAAAGGCTGTAAGGATTTATTCATTTACATTCAGCTGGAAAAAGAGTGACTGTTAACAAAGGATACTTATTAATTTTATTCTTCAGAGATGCTTTAGCCAAATCATGTCATAACAAAGGCATCACACAGCACGGCCTCTATCAGCACTGAACAAAAAATGCAGCATTTTTCCTTTTGCTATTTTTCATTTGAGAAGGAACTAGTGGCTTATTTATTGGGCAGTAAATGTATCCAATGACACTAACCTTTTAGGATAATGAAAATCTTAAAATAGGTCAAACACTTGAAGTGATAAGTAGTGATTGCATCATGGAGGTACTATGCAACCAGCCTTCTTTGTGCCAGTAATTCTGAAGCTAAATAGATTTGGGGAATTAGCTGAGAAAGGAAGAACACTAGAGAAAATGTTATTAACCGAGAACTACAAAAGAGTAGTAGCAAGGAGAAGGTTGCTGGATTACAAGTACTAATTGAGAAAAGTGAGGGAAAACAGCAGAAGTAGAGAAAGCAATTTAAATATATAAACTGGACTGGTCAGAACCTATAATATTAGGATGAATCATGTGAAATTGCCATATTTTGTAGGTGCAAAATGGCCAAATGTCAGCAATTTTATATGGTTCAAATGGATACATTTACCACAGCACTTAGGAACCCCTGTTACTGCATAATAAATGCTATCCACCAACTCATGCATGCGCTTTGTATACAAGTGTAGACTCTGGATGGCTTGTATTTGGAAACTTTTCACAGCAGTGTCCACAGTGGGAACTCTTAGGTGCCAGACCTCACTGTGGGCCAGAGATGCTTCTGTTTTTATAGATTCAACTCCCAAATTTCTTTTAAGGGCTGTTATGCTTTCAGAAGGCACACTCAGTGTCCAGAGTAAGACAGGCGCTGAAATGTCAAAGTCGGAGGTTAAAGGTGTTAAAATATTTCAAAGTTTGAATAAAGGCAAGATTCGAGAGGGCACCATGAAAAATAAAAGACACGAACCTACTCCAATAACAACTAATATTTTGAGATGCTCAAGAAGAACACCGCTATGGAGACATAGGAACGTATTTATAAAATAACAGAAAGGGAAGAGATTGAGGCACATAAATAAACCTGTCACTGTAGTGACAATGTACCTGTGAAGTGGGGCGGGAAGATGAGAAGGGGAAAAAATTCAGGTAAACACTCCAGTATTGAAAAACAAATGGTGCATTTGGATAGCTAATGTGATAATTTGAATTACAGCATGGGGTATTCTAAAAAGGAGTGCTGCAGAGTTGCTGGTGTGCTAGAAGGTGATTGGTTAAGGTTTGCTCTGGTACTATTTATCATAACAAAATAGCCTCATCTGCATCTACGGGGGCAGTGGGGTGTTTAAAGAAAGTGAATACAGTGATCAAATTGTCACTGACCAAGAGCTTAAACCTGCTCCTAACCACCACACAGTCTTTTTGTTAATTAATCATAATCAACACAAGGTAGGGTGGAAGGGGACAGCCAGAGTGAAGAGTTTAATTAACCACTGGGCAAAGCAGGAGCTGACATTTGCATCTCAATGCTGGCTACAGGCTGCCCAAAGAGAGATGAAGCCCACTAACTTTCTCCTACGATTCTAAGATGAATCTCCTCCCCTTGTGTTTTAACATCTGTGAAATCAGGATGTGTCTTAAATAAATGCCACTCTACATTTAATGATATATGCTAATTGATGGAGAAGTTAGCTAAATCACTACCTTTCTAAAAGTCACTGTGGTCCAATTCAAATCAGCTAAGCATCAGAGAATGTTAAACTTCCTCCACGAATCTGTAAACAAGTCACTAACTAGTATCCTAGACCATAAAAAGGACCAGGGAAGGAGACTGTCCTGGTCATCTACATGCCTCCGATGTCTAAACACACTGTGAATAGTGCTCTTTGTCTGGACTGGGAATTCTGGGAAGTGCTGTACATAAGAACCTTACCACAGGGACCTCAGGCTTGATTATAAAGAATGTTATTGTATATGATGAAAGTTTTTACAGAGGAAAGTCTATGCAGATACAGAAACTATTCAACATGTCTTTAAAAAAAATCCTCACCAGAGGATATATTTCTTGATGCAGGAGGCACATAGATTGGTTGTCTCCCATAAGCACCCCAAGAGGGAATCAACCCCACAACCCAGCTATGTGCCCTAACCAGGAATCCAATCTGCAACCTTCTGGTGCCTGAGACGATGCTCCAATCAACTGAGCCTCCTGGCCAAGGCATATTCAACATATCTTGAACTGCTGGTGGAATGGTTGTTTGCCACTGATTAAGAACTGAAGAAAACCTTACAGAAACCTTTTGTTGAATTTTATCAAAAAAAGAGTAAGACTGTTAAATAGACCAAGTGATGAAGAAAAGAGAGCTTGAGTCCTGTATTAGCCAATAAGAAAGCCACTAATCACCTAGGACTATTTCAATTTAATCAAAATTTAAAAATCTGTTCCTTGGTCAAGCTTGCCACATTGGACAGCATAGATATAGAACATTTCTGGCATTGTAGAAAATTCTACTGGACAGTGCTACTGTGGGCTCACATCTGAAGCTCAGTTATACCTCAGCTGCAACAGTCAGATCTTGTGAATCCGGACAAATCAACCAGCCTTACTACTACTCAGTTTTGTCCTTGGTGAAATGAACATGTAATTATCGTCCAACTCTCCGGGACACTGTGAGGACCAGAGTGCCATAAAAAGGTTAGCTACCAGTAAGTCTACATTTTTATGTGATTTGCAATCTTATTAAGTAGACTCCCATCTTTTGGCATTTTGAATGTTAGTTGGATATATTTTACTGTTGAAACCCCAAGTTTTATGACTTCTTTCCTTCCTCTTCAGATATATCCTGCAGATACTTTTAGCAACCAAATGCCTTCAGTAGCCACATGAGTAACAGAAATGAGTGAAGCAGGTGGTGATGGGGGCTGTGGCCAACTGGAGAACCCATGGTCTGTCTAAAGTGCTTTAGCTGTGACTCAGCTCCAGCCAAGTACTGCCATTCAGGAACAGCGACGTGGTGTAGCCAGGAACAGTGACGTGGTACAGCCAGGAACAGTGACCTGGTGTAGCCAGGTACAGCAGTTCCTTCTTATCCACCATTTTGAGTTCTGCAGTTCCAGTTGTCCGCAGTCAACTGCAGCACAAAGATATTAGATGGAAAATTTCAGAAAGAAACAATTGATTAAGTTTTAAGTTGAACGCCGTTCTGAGTAGAATAATGAAATCTCACAAGTTCTGCTCCATCCAGCCCGGGATAGGAATCATCCTTCAGTCCAACATCTCCATGCTGTAGCTGCTCCCTTCCTATTACCCACTGAGAAGCCATTTTGGTGATCAGATCAACTGTCGCCATATTGTAGTGCTTGTGTTTAACTCTTCCTTATTTTACTTAATGCTACATTCATGTAACTTTTACTACGGTATATCGTTATAGTTGTTCTATTATTAATTACTGCTGTTAATCTCTTACTGTGCCTAATTTACAAATTAATCTCTTACTGTGTCATAGGTATGTATAGGGAAAATACAGTATATGTAGGGTTAGGTACTATAAGAAGTTTCAGGCATCCACTGGGGATCTTGGGACATATCCCCAGCAGATAAGGGGGGACAACTGTACTGATTTTTAAAAGAAAGCCCAAAATCTGGCTTTTTATAAGATATGTCTAGTTTAAAAAATACTAGCCACTACCTTAAAATGTTAAGTCATTCTTTAGGTAAATTAAGTAAACATACTTACAGGTTATATGGGGCCTGTGGCTGCTACCACGTGACCTGGCTTCAAAGACCCTATGGTAGCTATACTTCTTTCTCCATGACCCCATACCCAGGATACTCTTATGATTAAATGCACACAACTTACTCCTCACTGTACCTCATGGTGAAACAGAAATAAAGTTCACAGTGTTACTTATTTTATAAATCATCACTTCCCAGTATTAAAACGTTATTCCTAAAGTTACCAAAATATAACACTAAAAAAAAGCACATGGACTTTAAATGCTTTAAGGTAACAAATGACACAAATTTAGAAAATAATTTGTCATCTCCAACCAAATGCCAAAAAAACTAAAAAAATCTATCTATCTATCTATCTATCTACATATTGCTCTTGCATGATTTTATGCCCAAGTTTTACTGTAATTAAAGAATATATTTTTCTTTTTTCATTGCTACTCTACTAGAAAATTCCTGGAAAGCTGGAGAACTATTAATATCTTACACAAGAGTTTCTACTGGTGAGTGAGTTGAAGTACTTTTTTTAAAAAATCATAATTTGGAAAGCTTAATGCCAGAAAGCAAAGTAATCTTTTAATTCTCCTAGTAATTTCAATGCTGTCCACTTAGAAGCCCATTACATTTAAAAGGTTTCTTTACTGCATACGAAGCATATACAATTTTTATTATTCCAAATGTAATTGACTATACTTTCTTTTTATCATTTACCCATCCAAGGAACCAGCAGTTGAAGCTTTTTTTATTCAGTTGATAATTCAAATATTATTTCTAATACAAATATATGGTTTATTATGCTTATTTATCACTCACTTGGTACACTTCATAATTGCATTACAACCCCACTGTGTACTGAATACCACTTATAGTTCAAACTACCCAAGATTAGCACTATTACTTTCAAGAGAAGATTGGCAGTAATTAAAGGTCTTATTTAGTAGTTGTTGGTAACCATGTTTTTAAGGAGGTAAAAAAAAAAATAGAAAGTAGTATAGATATATTTAATTTGGTAATTGTATTTTATTAATGAGATCTATTTTGGACATATACTTTAACTGGGGTTAAAACAAAGAAATGTTAAACTGTTATCAATGCAATGAAACAAAATGACATGAAAGTGTTTTGTAATTCATCAATGAGAACAACAGGAACATCGGTAAACTACATGGCATAAAACCAAATCATACCAGAACATTAGTAATAAAAACAACAGTTCTTTACACTTCCAGACCTCCTTTCAGAGGAATTTCGGGGTGCTATTTAAATACGTTAATTTTCCGTTTTTGAACAAATAAGACAACTAAATCAAAGAGTAACAATGGTTTGCACATGCCACTAAGTAAGTCAGTGGCAAAGTGGGAATAGATTTTTCAAGCTTGTTCAGGCTCTTGCAATCACACTGTGCAATGACTACTGACAGTATGTCTTGCAGGTTATACAGAAGACATAGGTACCTCCAAATTTCATATGGGCTTACTATTTTTCTCTCTTTGCCCCAGTCTATTAGCAATAGTAGTGTTTACAAACTGACACTGCCATCAACGTGTGAGCCTGCATGCTGCTCAACTGAGGGTCCCTGGGGAGTCAGAAGAAAAGCCTTCTGGCCCTGGCTGGGTGGCTCAGTTGGTTGGAATGTCATCCTGTGAACCAAAAGGTCATGGGTTCGATTCCTGGTCAGGGCACAAACGTAGGTTGCGGTTTCAATCCCTGGTCAGGGTGTGTACAGGAGACAACCAACTGATGTTTGTCTCTCACATCGATCTCTCGGTCTCTCAAAAAAAACATATTCTCGGGTGAGGATTTAAAAAGAGTGCATTGTTCCTTCAAGAGAGAGAGAAAGAGAAGAGTCTTTTGTGAGTCTCTCAGCAGCCTTTCTGCTCCACTTTCAGACACCTCTCTGGAGGTGGCCTCCAGATATTTCAAGACCTCATAAAGACTAGTAAACCTAATAACAAATTAGAATACTGGGAGAAATTCAAAGATAGCAAGGTCATTAAAGAGCAAGAATTGCAAATCACTAGAAAAACTTATCAGCAAAATGGCCAACTCTAATAATTCTATGTACTATGTCCATAGGTTCTGGGGGGGGCAAGGTGTGGGCCTAGGCAGGTACAGTCCTCATTTCAAATAGGGCATCAGTTTGATTTCTATAATCCAGAGGTTTCAACAAAGAACTATCTAGTCTGGAATTTATGCCATCTCCTGGAGATGCATGGTATCACAGACCAACTCTATTAGGAATTACCAGAGAGCAGGTAAATTAAGGTGAGAAATAAAGTCCATGTGGAGTGAGATGGCATGGGCTAAAAGTCTGAGGATATAGAAACTATTCAACATGTCTTTAAAAAAAAAAAATCCTCACCAGAGGATGTATTTGTTGATTTGGGGGAAGAAACATTGGTTGGTCGTCTCCCATAAGCATCCCGAGAGGGAATCAAATCTACAACCCAGCTACGTGCCCTAACCAGGAATCCAATCTGTAACCTTCTGGTGCCTGGGACGATGCTCCAACCAACTGAGCCATCTGGCCAAGGCATATTCAACATATCTTAAACTGCTGGTAGAACGTATGGATATACGTGGATGGGAAAAATTATCATATAATGGGATGGTAGGATGGGAAATAAATGGTAGAGAAGATTATGGAATCTGGAAAGTATTCTATAAACACTATTCTATAAAACCCATCAAGGATTATGTTTCCACTATATTCTAGAAAACATTAATTCCTATCTTGTGCAAGTTGCCATGAAATATACAACGACGTATCGTGCATGGCCCCATCCTCAAACAGTTATGATGCATTAAGGACAGCGCTCAGGAGCTGCAGGAGTCTGCAGGATATAGAGATCACTTTCAGCTGGGAGGCCTTAAAGGATGAACAGAATACAAACAGGGAGAAGCTGGGTTGAACTGGCTGATGCAGGAAGGGGAAACTCATGAGCTGAGGGAGATCACTACCCGCGGAGGAGTCAAAGCCTACTCAGGGACCTATGGCAGAGGTCTAATCTGTGAAGGTTACAAAGGTGCTGTCTTATTCCTTCTAGGCAAAACAGGGTGATCTGAAATCCAACAACCAGAAACAAGGGTGCTCAAAGATTCTTTTCTAGCTCCCAAACTCCAAAGCTGGGCAGTGGAGCCAGTCAAGCTATTTCTCCTGCCTGGAGATTCAGGGTAAGCCCAAGCTATGACCACGGCACCCAGAGGTACCCTTCTAGAGACTCTAAGATGACCATCCTGTCCTAGAACTCTTGGGGAAAAGCAACAATATGAAACTGCAGAAGGCTGCTCTACCAGGACCTACCTGCTTAGGTCCAGAGGTAGGGAGAAGAGGACACAGGTGGGAATGGTCCCAGAAACCCAAACTGCAGAGGTGCCTAAATGCTAGGGTTGGGTTGGCCTCTACCTCAATACCTTCTCAGTTACCCATTGAGGCTCCTTCAAGGATTCCCCACCCTCCACAGCGGCCCTTTTCCACTTTTATGATGTAAGTTAATGGGGGAAAATAACATGTGCTTTATAGCCAATTTTGTTGAAATGCATTTTTTGCATCTTCCATTTACTCATTACTAGAACACAGTTTCTTCTTGCTTACTTTCCCTGGCCTGTTTTTTCCCTTCACTTTATTCCCAGACGCTGTATTAGCTCCTATAGCACCATAAATGATTCCTTTATCGAGGAAATAATTCATGTGTTTGACTTCATTTTCCTTTCTACTGTCTAGTTAAATTGTTATCTAGATGCCACCCAATCTCCCTTTCTATATCAAAGTCAAACTTAATGCATATTTGACAAGAAGCAATATTAAAGTTTGAAGAGTCTCACTAACTCCGGGATTCTCAACACTGTGGGTGTGCATTAGAATCACCTGAAGAGTTTTTTTTTTAAATACACAGCTACTGGAGCCTCACCTCAAATCCACTGAATCAGATTTCTAGCAGTGGCATCTGGGAACCCGTCATTTTATTTATTATTATTTGTTTAATCCTCACTTGAGGACATTTTTTTCCCATTGCTTTTAGACGGAGAGGAAGGGAGAGAGAGAAAAACATCAGTGTGCAAGAGAAACATTGATTGGTTGCCTTCCATACATGCCCTGACCAGGGATCAAACCCACAGCACAGATATGTGCCCTGACTGGAAATCGAACCCATAACCTTTCAGTGTATGGGATGACACTCCAACCAACTGAACCACACCAGCCAGGGTGGGAACCTGTCATTAAAAAAGAATGTAAAATGGGGACTTCCAGTCAAGATGGAGGCATAGGTGGACACACTGTACCTCCTCACACAACCAAGATAGGGACAACAATTTAGAAACAGAATAACAACCAGAACTGACAGAAAATTGACCTGAATAGAAGTCAGACAACCAATAAGTTAAAATAGACACTTTCATCCAGACCAGTAGGAGGGGCGGAGTCACAGCAGGGCAGGCGTGGGTCACATGCAGGGCGCGCAAGACCACAGAGGGTGGACCCTGAGAACGCAAGCGGCAGCTGGCAGACCCCAGCCAAGGGGTGGCAACCAGCAGACCCAGCGAGGCAGGAATTGTGAAGCAAGGCACTGCGTGCAGCCCAGGATCCCAGCCCTGGGAAACAGAGCTTTAGAGCACTGACTGAGAACACCTGTGGGGGTTGAGGCGCAGGGAGAGACTCCCAGCCTCACAGGAGAGGTCCTTGGAAAGTCCCACAGCATGCACAAGCCCACCCACATGGGAATCGGCACAAGAGGGGCCCAGTTTGCTCAGGGGAAGCGGGGGAAGGGACTGAGGTCCAAAGGAGAGTGGAGCAAGTGCCATTGTTCCATCTGGGCCCCGCCCCCAAATACAACCTCACAACCCAGCAACTAGGGTGTCCCACCCTGGTGAAAACCTAAGGCTCCACCCCTCATACATAACAGGCACGGCCAGACCAAAGAAAAACAAAAGATGGCTCAAAGAGAAGAACAAATGAAATCCCCAGAACCCATCCTTTTAAGTGACCAAGAAATAGCCAACCTATCAGATACACAGTTCAGAGCACTCGTGATCAGGATGCTCACAGAACTGGTTGATTTTGGTTGCAAATTAGATGAAAAAAATGAAGGCTACAATAAGTGAAATGAAGAAAAATGCACAGGGAACCAATAGTGATGGAATGAAAGCTGGGTCTCACATCAATGGAGTGGACCAGAAGGAAGAAAGAAACATACAACCAGAAAATAATGAAGAAATAAGAATTCAAAAAAATGAGGAGAGGCTTAGGAACCTCCAGGACATTAAACAATCCAACATCTGAATTATAGGGGTACCAGAAGGAGAAGATGAAAAGCAACAAGTGGAAAAGTTATTTGAACAAATAATAAAGGAGAACTTCCCCAATCTGGCAAAGAAAATAGACTTCCAGGAAGTCCAGGAAGCTCACAGAGTCCCAAAGAGGTTGGACCCAAGGAGAAACACAGCAAGGCACATCATAATTACATTAGCCAAGGTAAAAAGGAAGGAGAGAATCCTAGAAGCAGCAAGAGGTAAGGAGACAGTCACCTACAAAGGAGTTCCCATCAGACTGTCAGCTGACTTCTCAAAAGAAACCTTACAGGCAAGAAGGGGCTGGAAAGAAGTATTCCAAGTCCTGAAAGGCAAGGACCTACATCCCAGATTGCTCTATCCAGCAAAGCTTTCATTTAGGATGGAAGGGCAGATAAAGTGCTTCCCAGATAAGGTCAAGTTAAAGGGGTTCATCATCACCAAGCCCTTATTTTATGAAATGTTAAAGGGCCTTATCTAAGAAAAAGAAGATAAAAAAACACAAACAGTAAAATGACAGCAAACTCACAATTATTAACAACCACACCTAAAACAAAAACAAAAAGAAACTAAGCAAACAACTAGAGCAGGGACAGAACCACAGAAATGGAGATCACATGGAGGGGTAGAAACAGGGGAGTGGGAGGAGGAGAGGGGGGAAAAGGTATGGAGAATAAGTAGCATAGATGGTAGGTAGAAAATAGGGGGAGGGCAAGAATAATATGGGAAATGTAGAAGCTAAAGAACCTATGACACATGGACATGAACTAAAGGGGGGGAGAGAGTGTGCGGGGTAGAAGGGAATGAAAGGGGGAAAATGGGACAACTGTAATAGCATAATCAATAAAAAAAAGAATGTAAAATGTACATCCTGTGTACATCCTGTACATTTCATACACAAAATGTGGTTGTTAAGAAGTACTATGCTAATCTTAATAGACACTTCTCCGAAGAGCATACACAGATGGACAATAGACATGTAAAAAGATGCTCAGTGCCCTAATTACCAGAGAAATGCAAATTCAAACCACAAAGAGCTATTACTCCACACTGGTCAGAATGGTTGTCTTCAATAAACCAACAAACAACAAGTGTTGGTGAGGATGTGGAGAAAGGAGAACTCTGAAGCACTGCTGGAGGGATTGCAGACTGCTACAGTCACTGTGGAAAACAGTTTGGAGGGCCTCAAAGAATTAAAAATGGACCTGCCTTATGACCCAGTGGATCTACTTCTGGGAATATCTCCAAATAAACCCAAAACACTAATTCAAAGGAATGTATGCACCCCTATGTTCACTGCAGAACTATTTACAATAGCCAAGCTACGGAAGCAACCCAAGTGTCCATCAATAGATGAGTGGATTAAAAAAAGCTGTGATACATACAATGGAATATTACTTGGCCACAAAAAAGAAAGAAATCTTATGCTCTGTGACAGCATGGATGGAACTAGAGAGTATTATGCTAAATGGAATAAGTCAGAGAAAGTTACCCTATGATTTCACTTATACAGGGTGGGGCAAAAGTAGGTTTACAGTTGTTCATTTGGAAAGTAAAACAAGAATAAACTCTGTTTCATGTAGGCACAACTGTAAACCAACTTTTGCCTCATCCTATATGTGGAATATAAAGTAGAGTATAGCCCTGGCTGGCGTAGCTCAATGGATTGAGCACGGGCTGCGAATCAAAGCATCACAGGTTCGATTCCCAGTCAGGGCACATGCCTGGGTTGCAGGCCAGGTCCCCAGTGGGGACCACATGAGAGGCAACCACACATTGATGTCTCTCTCGCTCTTTCTCCCTCCCTTACTGTCTCTAAAAATAAATAAATAAATAATTTTTTTTAAAAAAAGAAGAGTATAAATGAATAAAACATAAACAGACTTGTAGATACAGAGGTGAGAGTGATGGTTACTAGAAGGGTGGGGTGATGAGGGCCTGGGTGAAGAAAGTGAAGGGATTAAGTAATGCAAATTGGGCCCTAGCTGCTGTGGCTCAGTGGATTGAGTACTGGCCTGTGAACTAAAAAGTCATGGGTTTGATTCCTAGTCAGGGCACATGACTGGGTTGTAGGACAGGTACCTGGTTGGGGACATGCAAAAGGCAACCAACTGATGTTTCTCTTGCACATCGATGCTTCTTTCCCTCTCTTTCTCCCTACCTTCCCCTCTCTCTGAAAATCAATAAATATTTTTTTAAAAGAAGTACAAATTAGTGGATTGAGTGCCGGCTGCAAACCAAAGCATCGCAGGTTCGATTCCCAGTCAGGGCACATGCCTGGGTTGCAGGCCACGGCCCCCAGCAACCGCACATTGATGTTTCTCTCTCTCTCTCTCTCTCCCCCTCCCTTCCCTCTCTAAAAATAAATAAATAAAATCTTAAAAATATAAAAATAAAAAAATAAAAAAAGAAGTACAAATTAGTAGTTACAAAACAAAGTGATATAAAGCACAGCATAGGGAATATAGTCAATAATATTGTAATAACGATGTATGGTACCAGGGGGTACTTGAAATATGGGGGGGGGCTTTGCAAAGTATACGATTACATAACCACTATGCTGTCTACCTGAAACTAATACAAAATAATACTGTAAAATTTAAATTAAAAAAAAAAAAATAGAGAGATGGCCGACATCTACTTGAGGCAGGCTTTCCAAATATTAACAGAAAAATACTCTGCTAAAAGGTACATGATCTGGGAACTTGGTTTGGCTGACTTTCTGCACACAAATACAACAACAGTTTTCTACCCTCCCTAGAAAAGAGCCTAGAGTTATTACTGATTGCTTAATATTAGTGGAACACATGCCAAAGGAACATAGCTAAACAAAATGATTACTTGTCTTTCAACCCCTTCCATTAGTATTTATGATGAGAATTAAATTCATCTCTTCTAATATACTTCTTACATGAATGCTATCTTGATGAAAAAGGAAACTAAAACACAGTTATCAGGATCAATTTTAAGCTCCATGAGAGTAGGGACCGTGCCTTTTTTCATACTGTAATCATTCAGTAAGTAAGAAGCAACCATTTAAAACATGCCTGCTGCTATGCTAGATGCTGGAGACACAAATATGAACAAAACATGGTCAATGAGGGGCTATAGGAACCGTTTCAGATATAGTAACTACAATACTAAGTGCTTTGGACAAAGTGTTATTCTCAGAAGTAATAAAACAAACTGACATTTACTGCATGCATACCAGGTGCCAGGCACTGTTCTTCATCTTTTATATGTCACAACCTTCAGATCCCATGGGAGAGAAAGGCACTCTTCTCATGGCAACTGTGCAGATGAGGTGGCCCGGGGGTAAGTCACATACCAGAAGGTTACTTATCTAGCAAGAGGTGGAAAGCCAAAACTTGAACTGGCCATTCTGGCTCCAGAATGCGAGCTTTTCACCACTCCTTTCGGGAGCCCAGGTCAGTGCCCTGGACACTCAACAGATGCTAGCGGAAGGAACAAAACAACAAATATTTACACAGTGCTCACACAGTGTGCCTGAAACCCCTTCTTTTTAAGACTCCTGAGCACTAAGGCTAAAATCTACGGAATGTTTGTATGATTCTTTAAAAGCTTAAGGAAAAGACAAATATTATCTTTCCTTCTACTTCAGTAATGGGATCAGATGTTAGGGTTTCACAGCTAACCCTTAAATTGATCCCTTTACATTTCTGTCCTTCTAACTTCTATGAGCTTCTATCATAGGGAAGCCAAACTAAAAATGGCATTTTGAGGACATTGCTCCCAAGAGTTTCCCACATGCCCTAGCACGTTACAGTGCCACTCTGCTGCAATGAGATTTCCTTAGAATTAGGTGAGAAAGAAAGGCAAATCTAAAGAGATGATATTTCATGTTGAATGACGGAAAAAAGTTTCTGGATTCAGGGCTAAAGGCTGCTGCCAACAGCTTGGTTTCCCCCGCCCCGCCAAAGATCAGCACACAAAAGTTTCACAGAACTGCCGGGAAAAGATCTGGAGGCTAAGTTAGATGGGGGGTTGGAGGGGGCGTGATTCCCATCATTCCTTTGGGAGCAGTAGAAAAATAACAAAACCTCTATGAAAGAGATGAGCAAGTCTGATGTGAAAGGAGTGACCCCTCACATATAGGGAGAGCAATTTGCATCTACAGATCTCATTGATATAAACGACCTCCTTCAAAGAGTGAAAACCTGAATGGAAAGCCACTATATGCCCATGAAAGGCTCTGCCAGCTATTTGTTGAGCTGTATACAGATTAACAAACAGGAGTGGTTAACCTGGCGCACCATGCACTATAGAGATATTTTTTTAAAGTAGGCTTAGTCAGCTAATCTTGTTGAGATTTCTCTCATGCTACTGATTTCTTATTCTCAAAATAAATTAAGAGGCTTCATTCAAAATTCCCTGTGGTCTACCAGCTTGAGTTTGTTGGGTGTCTTTGATTGTCTCTTGTCTTTAGATCCCCTGCCTTGTCTCTTTAGATTTTGCTGTGCTCTTTGGTGTTTCCCGTCAGTCCATGTCTGGAATAGCTAATTACATGGTAGCATAATTCCTGCCCGCGCGACAAGGAATAGCAGAACCTTGCTAATTCTCATCAATAACTGAAAGACTCCCGTGTAAGTTACTGAATTATGCAAATGAGCAGTAAGTGAAGAAGGATGATTCAAAATTGTATTTCATTCATTTATTTTGACAAGTGTAGTTTAGTCTTAATTATTTTGAAAATTTCTTTGTAGCATACTAATAAATTTACGGTGGCACATTTGTTAGAAGTGATAAAGCCTTTGAAGAGCGACCAGAGTGTGCTCTACCGAATAATTCCCTGAAGATGGGCTCAGGTCCAGGCTCTCTCTTGTATCTTGCATTTTACTGACTTTTCAGCATCTACATTTTTTGTAAGACAATATATACCAACAAAACATGAGAATTACTTTAGCAGTCAAAATTTTAATTTATAAATAGGTCGTACATTCTAAACATTCAGCATGATGAGAGTAAAAAAAATGAATCATGTTTCAAATAAAACATTTTTACATTCTATGGTCATAATGCTAGTAGGACTTCATTTTTATCTTCTAAATAAAACTCATTCGGTCTGTCATTGATTTCTTTTTAATTCCTATTTCTGTTTGTTTTGTCTTACCATACTTCTTTCTTTTAAAGTTAAAGACTTCTGTTTTAAGATAAGTGGATAAATCACAGTATGTAACATTTTCATGTCAAAATACTTACATTATCATGTGCTGAGTTAAATTATTTAAGATAGGAAAACAGTTTGATACACTTCTGACAGATGTATCCTGCAGGAAGGAGTCAACTTCTTTCAAAGTACCACCAGTGGTTACAGTGCAGAGTGAAGAGAGAAGAGCCTTCCGGCTTCCAGTCTTGGTTTTAAAGCTTCACAAAGGTCAGCCTCTTAATAAGCACTTTTTGATTAAACCTTCAATTCAGATATGATTTAAAATCATCATGCATTTGTCAAAGGAGGTTCTTTTGATTTATAAAACCTAGATAAGGAATCGAGCACTTAAAGAATAGCGAGAAAGACAAATCTTACTCTCAAACTACAGGAGTGCATCTGTGCCTATTAAAATCTCATTCACTCTTCAAGGCCTGAGATTCCATCTGCACCAGGACTCCTTCTCTCAGCTATCCATGGGAACCCCACAGCACTGCACACCCTTCCCGTGTATGAAACCGATTTCCCTCAGGTTGATGCTTTCCCACTAGATTAAGAACAGGGTGGCTGTGACACAGAAGAAAGAATGCTGGGCTCTCCCACCCCCCAGCTTTGTTACCTTGGGAGGCTCATTTCATCTCTTTGAGGTTGTTTTTTCATCTGAGAAATGTCAACTGCCCTTATCCAATGGGAAAAGTAAAAGATAATGCATGTGAATGTTTTCCACAAAGAGTAAAGTCCAACAAACAGTAGGTGCTTAGAGGTGAATGCATGAATAGGAAAATAATCAGAAATATTATTACCTCTAAAGCCAGGTCTTGCTCATACTTGTGTCCTTTGCATATTACTCAACAAACACTGACTGAAGGAATTTTGCGGGGTAGGGTGTGGAGAAGGGAGAAACAGAAAATCAGACTTACATAGACCTGTTTTTTTAATTCTATTTGTAATTGTGGTTGTATGATAATTTCTTAAAACAAGAAGAGTACACTGATGTCTAAATAGCCAGCAAACCTATCTTTTTGTGAGCACAGCTGGTTTAAGCCTTAAGCTTTAAGGGATGGTGCTAAAGCGAGCAGAGCTCACAGACCAAGGGGATAAAGGTTTCCCAGGGGCTTTAATGGAGAGAATGCAATCAACGTTAATTCAATTGAACTCAATGACAGGCTACTAATTCAGCGTAGTTGCTGTCCTGTTGGCCACAAGGTAGGAGAATGCTAATGGATCTGAATAAATTCATGACAACTAGAGGACGAACTATTCTAAGAATGAGTGAAATCAATGATGACTGTTCCCTGTATATGGAGGGGGGGGCAATTATTATATGGACATGATAACATGGCATAAAATAATAAATGGGCACTGGCTAATCACATGCAAATCAACACCCGATCTGGGCCTGGGGCTGCTGGGTAACTGGAGATATCACAAGGACACAATCCCTTACATAATTTTTTAAAATTTAAATAATTATAGAGGATAATGAAAACATGTGTCAATTTATATGAAAAGCAAGAAAAAAAGAGCAAAACAGAGCAAAAACCCAGTCAGTGTAAACATTAAGTCCATTCAAAAAAATTAAATCTGCACCATAATTCAAAAGGCGAGGACTAAGCAAAAACACTTAACTTTTCACCATTAAAGGCTATTCTGAAAAGGCAATGCAACTGGTAAAAAAATAAAAACAAAACATTAAGAATATGTATGGGAGGTGAGTGCTGTTTCAGGGAGCACAAACACTTCTGAGAAGAAACGTTATCACAACAGAGTAAAGGCAAATAAAAAATGATGGAGACAGCCCTAGCTGGTGTGGGTCAGTGGACTGAGTGCCGGCCTGTAAACTGAAGAGTCACCAGTTCAATTCCCAGTCAGGGCACATGCCTGGGTTGCAGGCCAGGGGCCCCAGTTGGAAGCACTCAAAGGGGCAACCACACATTGATGTTTTTCTTCCTCTCTTTCTCCCTCCCCACCCTCCCTCTAAAAAGTAAATAAATAAAATCTTTGAAAAGAAAAATAAATGATGGAGACAAATTCTGGGCTAAATAAATGAGCAAAGACCAAAGATTCCCAAGAGGAAAAGGATACATAATTTAAAAATAATCTCAAAGCACTACAGAAAAATACTAGGGTCAGACTACATCTGTTTCAATCCCAAATATCCCTAAGCGCATGAAACAATTCTGGATGACTATAAATCCTCTAATTTGCTTGAGGCAAGTGGGGTTGGGTTTTCATATCTTTCATGAACTTTTAAAAAGTTACATTTATTACTAATCAAACAATTTTAAAAAGTCACAAAGTCAATAAGTGATAAAGCCACAAAGAGTGTTTCTTATGGAATGTCATCTGCTCCTAGGACTACAGACCTTCTAATGTTTAAGGCTGCATTTTTTAAAGATGTAACTGGTATACACGTTAAGTAGCTGATTCAATATGTTTCTAGTGATGAACACTAGATGTGAGGGGAAGAGCATTTAGTATAAAACTCTATCTAACCCTTTATTTAGGTCATGTTAAGATGGATCATTATATATGTTATACAAATATCAATGTCAACATTCCTAAAACTTATAGTACATTCTATCATGATACTTAAAGGACTGTCTCTCTTCGCTGCCATGAATATTATAAGCCCTTTCCTCCTAATTAATCTGCAATTAATTCAACCAACCTCTGCAATTAGTCTTATACAACATTACCCTACTTAGACAATAAAGCATTCTCTAGACTGGGTTTTAAACCAGGGCTAAAATAGACTCCTGCAGCCCAAAAATGGTTCTGGTATTTCTCTTTGTAGTGTAATTTAGATGTCATATCTAATTTGCTGTCATGACTATTGTTTTACTGTGCAATTTGTATGTCATTTTGAATGGTAAAGGAACCATAGCTTTATTGAATTAAACCTTCTGTCTTTTATTTAGGGTCTGATGTTACATGTTTGTGCATGTATGTTTATGTTTCAAAAGCTGCTTCTGGCATCAAGGAGCATCAAGTAGCAGTAGAAAAAGATTATGCTCTTTTGATACATCTGTTCCTATTTTAGTAAATATGAACACAAACTGGGGAAAAAAATTCCTTTCCCAACTATGGAAAGAGAATTTTAAATAATATTATTTTGCTTTTAAAGGCAGAGATAGCTAAATCAGCTATTCACATTATAGAACTACAGAAGGCCTGGGTGTTTTGAAACCTAAATGCCTTGATTGTCAATTCTAGTAATCAAGTTTTTCCTAAGCAAGAACTGCCTTTTCCATTGAAAGTTTTTCTGATACCTACACATCAAACATATTATTCTCATCACAACTCCATAATCACAAAACAATTCAAGTGCTTCCTGCCTTTAATTCATAAGCAACAAGGGCCAACTTACCTATATCACAACACTCAATTTAGTGTCAGTGTGTTTATGGTTGTTGTACTTATTGAGTCCCTCCGGGTTCAAGTTCTAAACTAAAGTCAGGACTAAGGCTAACCATGGAAAGCCTCCAGTAGACCACTGAAATAGCCTTTTAAGTGATTTTAGTGCATGAAATTTCATAAAGTTTTTACTAGATAATTACACTTCCTGATTTTGTAATTAGTGGAAGTACATGCAATTACATAATAATTATGATAGTAATTACGTAATTAAGATGTATAATTATGTAGTAAAAAACATCATGGAAATAAAACCATGTACTGTGTAAGCACAATACATTTTAAAAGTAAATTCACTAGCTCAACTGTTTAAAAAATACTTTTCTTCAAAATAAAGTGATTAGCGCACATATGGTCTAACTGCTTGGAAATTGCTTAATATTTTTCCCTCACTGGTGATTGAAGTATATTTTTTAAAAGTACATGGGAAAAAAATCTTATCAGGTTTTCACAACTCTGTACACTCAGAAAATGACAAAATGTTTTGCAGATGAAGCCCACCAACCGTAGCATCATCGCCTGGACACTGCGCCACCGGTGTCCTTGTTGTGTCGTTGTACTTGTCACTACAAAGGAGACAAGGAACCTGCCACTTAAAAGACAAAACAGGAAAAGAGTTTATAAAACTTAATAACACATTTGTTATCATAGCATGTCTATAAGACCACTGAAGTGCAAAAGTTGAGTGCATATTTACAGAAATGGGCTTAAAGAGAGGCAGTGATTAGAATCCAGAGTTTGCTGCCCAAATAGATGGCATCTTTCACACACTACTTCAGCTATCCTGAAGAGGATGACAGAAAAGGCATAAAGCCAACACACCTCCGCTATAGACAAAGCAACTATAGTGACATTTTCCTGAAAACTGTCGTTTCTCTTCTGTCACAATGTAAAGCCATCTGTAGTGAAAACACAACACAAAAACAAAAGTGGCGGTATTCAGACAGGTAAAAACAAAGCCGCGTGAAGAGGCTCCATGTTGCCATTGGAGAACATCAACTTTATTATTCTTGTTCTGAGCGTAAAAATAGAACAGAAAAGTAAGCAACAGCAGGAAAAGTAAATTCCAAAGGAAACTTCTTAGTAGCAAAATAAGAAACAGAATCTTGTTTTCATTTCCAAAAAAGTTTAGGTCAATGTCTTGAAAGCTTCACAAATGAGCTGAAGCAATGTTGTAATGAGGCCCAGAACGTGGTGATTGGGTGAAACTTTACCCAGGGCAAACGAAACGTGGCCCTCACATGAAGTGGGCGTAGAAATACCCTCACGTACCTTCTAGTTAGGAAGAAACAAACTGGAAGAACTCGCGCTTTCTTGCCACCTCCCCTCCCCGCCCACCGCCTTGCTCTTTCCCTAGTTAGGCCATTACATTCTTAAACTTAATTTCAGAATATATTTCAAAAGACTATGTTGTCATACCAACTCTAAATCTGGGGAGGCCTTCTGTAGTCTTGACATTTGTCTTTTTAAAGTTTTGCCAATAGGATGCCTCTGATCAATGAATGAATGAAATGAAAGGTGGGCCTTAGATATTAAGAAGGGAGAGTGCCTTGGATCAGTGTTTCACAAACTTTCCGTGTCTAGGAATCACCTGAGGATCTTGTTTAAAATGCAGATGCTGATGCAGTGGGTCTGGGGAAGGCCTGCTATTTTGCATTTCTAACAAATTTCCAGGTGATGCTTAGGCTGCCGGTATACTGATCACACTCTGAGTAATGAGGTCTTAGTTTGTTTTGGAAAAAAAAGGAGGCACGGAGAAAAACACCTGGTTTGGGGTCATCTGTATGTGATTTTCTCCCTTAACTGCTAAGTTATTTAAAGAATTATTGCAAGTTGAGTAGAATATTTCTTTGTAAATTTTCAGTGCTTATAATTTGTTTCTTGTAAAAGCAATATATGCTCAGATTAGATAACTCTGAAAGTACATACAAGTATAAAGGAGAAAATAAAAATTATAATCCATGCAGAGATAACAATTGTAAATAATTATAGTGTTTCTAACTAATTTTTCCACCTTGCTATAAACTACAAATTTGAATCATAATGATTACTTAGTTTTGGACTTTAACATTATGTTGTCAGTATTTCTTTAAGTCAATAAAGACTGAAACTATAAGGCCCTGGCTGATGTGGCTCAGTGGATTGAGCATGGGCCTGTGAACCAAAATGTCACTGGTTCAATTCCCAGTCAGGGCACATGCCTGGGGTGCGGGCCAGGTCCCCAGTTGGGTATGTGCTAGAGGCAACCACACATTGGTGCTTCCCTCCCCCTCTTTTCCCCTCCCTTCCCTTCTCTCTAAAAATAAATAAATAAAATCTTTAAAAGGAAGACTGAAACTATACAATATTTAACAATAACATCAACAACAAAAATCCTCAGAAGCTTGGGATTATGTAAGCCACTTTTTGTATTATCAAAATTCTTTCTGTTTCTACAATCACTTCCTAATCATAAACAGATACCTAACTCTGCTCTACTAAATTATTTTTTATTGTTATTCTATTACAGTTGTCCCAGTTTTTTGTTTCTCATGCTAAAAATTCACTTAATCGAAGGAATAACTTAAAACAAGCCTCATATCGTTTTTATTTGAAAGAAAATGAGAGAAAGAAAAAATAGTTTGTTACCCATTTCAAAATGTATTTTTCTAAAGAAATCTTTTCACAATTAGGAAAAATAAAACTTTAAGCATGAATTGGTGCTTAGTGGATTTCTACCTTCATTTTTACATGTATTTGATAGGCATGAATTGTTTTGTGTGTGTTTTACCTGTTATCAGTTATTTAAAAACAGAGAAAAGGCTCATTTCTAATATTCAATAATTTTTTCAAAAAAGTAACCCATGGGCTTAAAAAAGGGATAAAAGCAGCACAGGACCAGATAGGCTCCAACACGGCCTTCTTTTTAATGCCCATGTGAGGTTTTAACAAAGTAAATTCTAAGAATGTCAACTGGATCTGAAAGGACTCCAGGGGCTCTCTGCTACTTTTCCTTCAGTACTACTTCTAGCAGCGATAAAACTCTCTAGCTTTCGTCTTAGCAGTTCAGGAAATAAAAGTAGAAATACTTAACATTGAAAAGCACCTGTCTTGAGACTCTTAGAAAGCTCCAAATATCCATATACACTACAGCGTAATTTCTTCCATAAAACTCTTATTTTCTGGCTAAAAAAAAAATAACCACTTCTTAAAGATTCCTTTGCTTTTCAGTACTAGTTGTTGTCTCTCTTTTAGGTCCCTGTTTTCCACAAAGCAAACAATTACCACCACTTCATGAGTGGACTATTTAGCTGATGGTGAGCAGAAAACAGGACCCTGTATCTGTGTGGGTGAGGGGCAGTCAGCTTGGCTCACTTACTAGTTAAGTGGACATTCTTTGGATTCAATTCAAATTTGGCACCAGCAAAACGAGAGACACTATGTCACTTATCTTAGTATCACTCGCAAAGAGTTGAAATGACAGATATCGAAACCTGAAAATGTCCAAGAAATTTAGCGGCATTAATTTATGGCATACTTGGGTCAAGCCAAGCAATGTAGGAGGTTCTAGAATTTTACTGCACACCGCCCTCCATTCATGGACAGAACTGCTTTGCAGGAGTAATCCCTCCCAAATCCTTGAAGTCACTTGCATGGACTTATTTTCCACTAAGAATTCTTTCAACAAAATTTAGCGAGCTGGCTCCAATGGGCAAAGCACAGATAAACAAGACACAACCCTCTGCCCCAATGAACTCAGTGGAAGAGAAAGTCAAAACAGCTCAGGATAAGCCCTGTGAGAACAGCACTCACATGGTGCTATGGGGATGCTGAGAAGCTTATATTACATAACTCAATTTCTTCACCAACACAATGGGGCACAATCCATTGCTACCTCACAAGGCTGTTGCGAGGGCCTGTGCTAGACATCTGAAAGGATGAGAAGAACTGTCAAGTACCTTACAAAGGGGCAGCCCAGTTCTGTGTGACACGAGTGAAAACAACAAGGGCCTATAGATGTTACCATGAGCATAGAGAAAAGACAGAAGAGCAAGGAATGGAAAACTTTAAGGAAAAAAAACAGGAACGGCAAGCAGGTGGGAACAAAGCTCAAAAGGGGAGGTGGCTCTGAGATTTCTGACTGAGAGGGGCGAGGAGCAGAACAACTTGACAGGTGCTGCTCAGTAGGCTGGGCCCTCTAGGCTGCCCGCATCCCTTTGCAAGAAACAGGGCTGACCTGAAGAATAGTCCTTCTAGGCCTAAAGGGGCTCCATTGAGAAACTGAGCTTCCTAACAGATGCTTTTCGCCTGGCCAAGGTTAAAGCAACATGTTTTTGCTAACCTTTATCCTGTAGCTGGTTCCTTTCTTCAACACAGAGCTCTAAATCCTGGTGTTTCAATTCTAGCAGAGACAAATGCAACATGTTCAAAGGGGGTTATAGAAAAACCCACAAAGACCATCTGTTAGGGGCTGAATTGTGTTCCTCCACCAATTCATACTGAATGGGGGGGGGTGAATTCCTAACCCACAGTACCTCAGACTGTGACTATATTTGGAGATTGGGCCTTTAAAGAGGGAATTAAGTTAAAATGAGGTCGCCAGGGTGGGACCTAAACCAACAAGACTGCTGTCCTTGTAAGAAGAGATTAGGACACACACACAGAGGGAAGACCACGTGAAGATGGACGAGATGGCCCATTTACAAGCCAAGGACAGGGGCCTCAGAAGAAACCAACCCTGCCGACACCCTGATCTGAGGCTGCTGGCCTCCAGAACTGTCAGGGGATACATTTCTGTTGGTTGAGCTACCCAGTCTGTGGTACCGTTATGGCTGGCATATACTATCTTACTACAAATAGATGGCACAGAATAAGAAGGGATGAGCAGCTGGTAAGAGAATGGGAACAGAAAAAAAAAAGTGGGTTTTTTTTTTGGTTTTGCTTTTTTAGGAATAAGGAAAGTTCAAACACCAAAGTGAAATGGCAATCAGTGTTCAAAGAATAAAAAGGTAAGCCACAAGGTGGGAGAAGATATTTGCAAAAGACATCAATGGTTCACACTCAGTGTCATAATAATAAAGAGCTGTTACCCAAAACATACAAAGAACTGTTAAAACACAACAGTAAGAACACAAACAAATTGATTTAAAAAAATGCGGGGGGGGGGGCAAAAGCACCTCACCAGAGAAGATACACAGATGGCAAATAATCCTATGAAAAGATGCTCCGTATCATATGCCATCAGGGAAATGCAAGGAACAGCAACAGCGAGATATCACTACGCCCCTATCCAAAGGGCTAAAACCTGGAACACTGACAATCCAAATGCTAGCAAGGCTGTGGAGCAACAGGAACTCTCGGTCCCTGCCGGTGGGAATGCAAAGCGGTACGGCCGCTTTGGAAGCCAGTTTGGCAGTTTCGTACGAAACTAAACATACACTTACCATAAGATGCAGCAATCACCCTACTTGGTATTTACCCAAAGAAGTTGAAAATTTATATCCACACAAAAACCTGCACACAGATATTTATCGCTGCTTTATTAATAACTGCCAAAGCCTGGCAGTTATTTGGTCCTTTGAAGGACCAAAATGTCCTTCAGCAGGTGAGTGGATAAACTGTGGTACACCCAGACAATGGAATATTATTCAGTGCTAAAGGGAAATGAGTTATCGAGCCATGAAAAGACACAGTGGAAACTTAAAATGCATCTTACTAAAGCTAATGTGAAAGGGCTACATACTGTCTGATTCTAACTACAGCTGACCCTTGAACAACACGGGTTTGAAATGCACAAAATATGTGTTAATTGACTGTTTCTGTTAGTGGTAGGCTTCTAGTCAACAGTAGGCAACTAGTAGTTAAGTCTTGGGGATGTAAGAAGTTATATGGAGATATTCAACTGCATGGAGGCGGGGGGTACGGGGCTCAGCACCCCTAACCCATGTTGTCGTTCCTGGGTCAATTGCACACAACATTTTGGAAAAGGCAAAACTGTGGAGAGAGTAAAAAGATCAATAGTTGTTAGGGGATGGGGGGAGGGAGGATGAGTAAGAGGAGTACAGATGAGTTTTAGGGCAGTGAAACTATTATTTATGATACTATAATGGTGACATATGCCATTATACGTTTGACCAAATTCACAGAATGGCCAACACCAAGAGTGACCCCTAAGGAAACTATGGACTGTGGGTGATAACGTGTCAATGCAGGTTCATCAGCTGTAACAAGTGTCCCACTCAAGGGGGATATTGATAATGAGGGAGGCTGTGTATATGTGGGGGCAGGGGGCATGGTAAACCTTTGTATCTGCCGTTTAATTTTGCTGTGAGCCTAAAGCTGCTCTAACAATAGCGTCTATTTAAAAGGGCAATTCGTGGCTCCTTCTCTTTTTTTTATTACTGACTTTAGAGAGACGAAGAGGGAGAGGGGGAGAGGGAAGGAGGGAAGGGGAGAGAAAGAAAAACATCAGTTTGTTGTTCCACTTATTCATGCATTCATTGGTTGATTCCTGTATGTGTCCCGACCAGGGATCAAACCCGCAACCTTGGCATTTTGGGACCACCCTCTAACCAACTGGGCTACCCGGCCAGGGCCAGTGGCTCCCTGTCTTTACTTCCAAACACATTTGACCACACTGGTGGTTTATCACACTTAGCTGTTGCTGAACCTGACTGTTCCCAATGGACTTGAAGCTCCTCCAGCACAGGGAGCATTGGCCACCTTTGTTCCTCTGACATCTGGGGTGGCCCTGAACATGTAATAGGAAATATACAATGTATTGTTTTTCCTGTTGCCGAATAAGTAAACAAGGCTCGGTTGAGAAAAGATTCCTTTTTCCTGCTGCATTTTAAAAGCGGACTTAATTGAGACAACCGGGCAATGTCTTGAAGTGATTCAAGTCTTCCCCAAACTGTTCACTTATCCCTACTTAGGCCAAGGCCCCATGTGATGAGGCAGTCATATGGGACCATAATGTGCCGCCATTGTGGAAATGGGTTTTTAACTTCATACATTGCCACCATGTCCCTCAAAACTTCCTCTCAATCTATTATGCCTCCTTGTTACATTCTGGAGTACTTAAAATAACAATGCAAAGGTCACACAGAAATAAGACTTTAAAAATATTATGTAGTTACAGTGAGCAGGCAGTCAACACTTTGCCAAAGTGAGTAACAGTCCTTTGCCGCTTTAAAGGGAAGGGAAAAATACCAAATTGGGTTAATTCACATTATGGACTAATGGCCTGTTAACTTTCGTTTGAAAGCAAGGCACAGGAAAAAGCTTTGACAAGCGCTATTTTGCACCGTAACAATAAATAAACCTCTTTCGAATAATTTGTATGTATTTTTTCCAAGTCAAACTGCCAAGTTTCAAAGAAAAATTAAAACCACCGCCCAGTTACAACCCTAAAATATGGGCTTTAGAATGGAAATGGTAAAACAATCTCAGTGAAGGAAACGCTGCTCGCTGCTCGGTACTGACAGTGAAGGAGCGTCTACGATAAACGGTCCCTGCACCAGTTCCAGATCACCGCTGACAGACGATACTAAGATTCCATTCTCAGCAATATAGCTGTGTGGAACGACTGTCATTTTGCACAGGACTTTTGATGTTAACATCTACGGGTGTTCTGGCTTTGGTCCGAATGGAATACACTTGCCCTCTGGATCTCACAGATTTTCGATTCCTTTTTATAGCAAGTCACCCTTGAACAGCAAGGCAGAAGAGCGCAATTTTGTTCCAGCTTATAAAGTGAGGAGTGATTTTGATGCACATTAAATTAATTTACATTTATGGAAGTTTTCCCTGTCATTGTTCGCCTAATGACTCTAAGAATATTCTTGGCCTCCAATTGTTCCTGGTGGACTACAACCTGTGTTCAGTTCTCTTGTACTTGGAAACCATCTAACTGATGGGTTCGGGAGTGCCCAGGACAGGCCTTCTCACACCTGGCTCTATGTCTGGGTGGCTTTCCAAAAAGCTGAACTTCTTAAACTCCGCCTCATACCCAAATTAGAATCTCTGGGTGTGGCATCCATGGATTTAGGTTTTTACATGCCCCCAGGTGGCTCTGAAGAGAGAGCTTTTCAGATGCCACTTGGTAGGACCACAGGTAAGCATGGCCCAGTGATCCAGTTTATAGCCAACCATTAACAAATACCTTAACACCACTAAGCATTATTGAGTGATCTGAAAACACCCGAACAAGGAAGTTTCAGCTAATTCACTCATTCCTAAACTGCAATTTAGGACTAATAAATAAGCAGAAGTAAGCTCAGAGAGAAAATAGCTCCAATAATTAAAATTCCATAAATGAAACAAAAAGCTGTGGAACATTAAGTGGAGTTCCTTCTAACAGACATACATTTTGTACCCTTCTCTTACTGTATTTTCTTTAGCCTTCTGACATGTAAAAGAACCCATCAATAATTCACTTAGTGCCACTTTGGCCCTAAACTCCTGGATAGTGTATTTATCAGAAGCAAATAATAAAAAAAGGGTACTGATTCTGAAACATGTGAAATGGAACTACAGTAAATCACATGAGTACACAGATTCTGTCAACAAGTATCCCCTTTGGCCAAGCAAGAAGTTTCCACATGCCTGCTCTATCCCCTCGTATTTTCTGAGACAGAAACGAACACTTCTTCATGTTCTCTAAAAGGCCAGGGCAAGTCTCCAGTGACTTTCCAGGTCACTCCTACATGGCTCCAAGAGTCTCCAGACTTTTGAAAACTGCTGATCGTGAGACTCATTCAGACCCACAGATAAGACTTTTGGAGATGTCTGGAAGAGGAGTCTAGTCCTGCAGAGTCTAAGAACATCTAGGGAACAATCTGGGATGGCTAGACTGAGAAAGAAGCAAAGGGGGAACAAGTTCTACCACACCGACACTCAGAAAGAGGTAAACCCGGCAGAAGTAGACAATGGACTCATCGCAGAATCCATACTTAATTCTCTCAGCTCATAATGCCTTAAGGAAACGTCCTTGGGGGAAAGAGAAAGAGCTATTAATAATACTGCAAGTAAACACAGGCTAGACACCAGCCATGAATGGAAGTCGGAAAACCTAGTTACTAATGGACAGAAGGAATTTTTTCTCTATATAAATTTTACTCATTCACTGAAAATATGTTGTGGAGACAGTCTGAGATCTTGTTGAACATCTAAAGACAAGACACTAATATCAGAAGCAACTACTCCATCAGTCACAAAGTGTTTTATATTCAAGGACAGCAAAACCACATAACTCAAGGCATTAAAAAAAATAATTTCTAGCCCATCGTGTAGATGGGAAAATGGAAGTCAATTATGATGAGAACTGTAAACCCTTAAGACCGAATCAAGAGCGGCATGGGGATTCTTACGTGAAGAAATCCAGCAGTATTTGTAGGTTTCTATATGCTCCCAAGGTTGCCTCTACCCATAATACTGACCAACGACACACTGAATTCATATTCCCTGACAAACAATATAAACACTGTGTAGGTAACTAATAAGAAAAATGCATAAATTTGCCTTTTTTTAATTTTTTACAGGTAATAGAAAAGTTGTCAATGTGACTTTTAGGCAGGAAGAAAAAAATAGGCACTTGTCATGACATTTTCAAATACTTTTTAAGTTATGTAACAAAGCTTTTCCCAGACCCACGAAGCCCCACAGTGCCTGCAAGTCTTGTGTGAAGGTTACCGGCAGCGGCTGATCATCTGAGCCGATGCACCTATATGCTTTCATAGGATGGAATCAATAAAAGAACTCCACTCCACCTCTCTCTTGCAAAGTGAACCTAGGCTTTTGGTGAACAGCACAGACACACTCCAGGTCTATTTTTTTTTTTTGGTGCTAATATCTGGTTTTTGCAGGTACAATGATCACGCTGCCTATGCTTGCTTTATATTACAATTACTAAACTCTACAGAAAATAGCATTTTCAAAATATAGCATTTAAAGAATCCTTTTTTGTACGGCTCCTCCCCCGAAGCCCTGCTTTACTAGAGAATAATGTGAGACAGGCTGCGGGGGCCGAAGCTGGGGATTCCTGTGCCACCGCCCCTCATGCAGGGGATGCCTGTGCTCATGAGGGCCCCCACAGCCTGCTTCTGAGACAGCAGTGTGATGCTGTGTGAACAGCCTGACACAGTAGGTCTGGCTTTTATGATGCAAATTTCCACTTTAAACTCAAAGGTAATTACAGTATTTTAACATACCTTTCTCTTGATCGGTAGTAAGTTTCTCCAGTGCACAGTCCACA
>PVIA01002002.1:77500-95000 GCA_004024845.1 Tonatia bakeri
TAGAATTACTCTAGGCATCACAGCATGGAGCAGATTCAGAACTCTAAACCCTGCTGGCACTGACACAGACCACGAGGTTCGATGTCTGGAAATGGAAAATTGCCTTTGCTGAAAAATCCCCACCAGCATCCTCACCATCTACCGGATACAGTTCCAACTCCTCAAGGCCCACTCTCAGGTTCTCCATATGCCCCTCAACCGCCAGCCTGGCCACACACCCACCCTGCTCTTTACCAGCCTCTGCTCCAGACAGGCAGGACGTGTGCTCTTACCCGCCTCTGCACCCCGGCCCCAGTGAATTCTGCTCCTTCTTCCAGGCCCATGTTTTAGGCCTTGCCTGAAGACCCACTTGGCTTCTACCTACCACATTGGACCTCACCGCTGTTAGAATCTGGGAAGACGTGTGTATCTCCAAGCTTCAGTTTGCTCAATCTGTACCTGAGAGACCCAATCCCCTCTCCTATGGGTCCCCATGGTTCACCACATCCTTCTGGCCCAGAGATGCAGTCCAGGTTGTCCTCACCAGTTTGATCACACTCACATCTCCTAGGATGTGAGCTTCTAAGGGCAGAGACCCTGTGTATTCCCTCTGCACTGCTGGCACCTAGGCCAGAGCCAGTCGTACGGCAGGCTCTCAGTGAATGTTTGTGCAAGGAAGGCATCCACAGAGCCTGTCTCCCACCTCTCACTGAGCCTCAGCATATTGCCTAGTGATACAACACTAGTCCCCTGAAATGATTTCTAATGTTCCGTGTGTGTATCTCCTCCTGGTGTTCTGGCTTTAGGCTTAGACTGAACCTGGTTTGAAAGATAGTTTTCCCACTTAAAGGCTTGGGTAACCTTGGACACACTGCTTAACCTATTCACATCTCAATTTCTTCACCAGTAAAAAGAGGCTAATAAACCTCTCAGGAACATTGTAACTATAGCAAGATACCATATGGAAAGCACCCAGCAAACCATAACCAGCACCTGGTACACAGTGCCTACAGCACAAACCCCAATGAAACTGTAAGCTTCTGGAGGGCTGAATTTATATGTAGTTGGAAAACCCAATCCCATATCCATGAAAGATGTTCCAGGAAACTTTGTCTAAGAAATACATTTAAACTCTTGAATAAGAATGCCTCCTCGCCTTTTTAATTCTCACCCAAGGACATGTTTTTATTGATTTTAGAGAGAGAGGAAGGGGAAGGGTGGGGGGAGGAAGGTGGGGGGGGAGAGAGAAGGAGAGAGAGAGAAAGAGAGAGAGAAACATTGATTGGTTACCTCCTGTACGTGCTTCAATGGGGGATCAAACTCGCAACCTTTTGGTGTATATGAACACCCCCTTTTCTAATGAATGCATTAAAAACTGCTATTTCTGGTATTTTAATAAAGATATGTCCTTCAAATTCCAGTGCCCCTCAATTTCCACACACCTTTAGGTCTCATATAAATTAGCAGTCTTGATTATGAAAAGACTGAGATAAGCAGCCTTCTTCTGTTTCCTGCCACTCAAGTAAATGAGTTTTTTACCCATTTTATTTGAATATCTACATTACCTTAGCTATGTTACAAATATGGAATGATAGTGGGTGAAAAAAATACTGGTGTGCCCACGCCACTGTACTTCTTTGCAAAGAAAATTACTTCCATAGGCTACAGAAATAACTTATTTGGATCACTTCAATTAGTTCTCATACAAAATATTGCCACCACTTCATTAATCAGCCGCTTGTGAGGGTTACTTTTCTAAGAAGTCTTTTTGGTAATTTGATTAGGAAGCATGGTAGTGCACATTATCATCTGATTCAGCATGTCCATCAAGTAGACAATTTACAGTGGGTTCTTGATAGCGACAGGCTTAAAAACACACACACACACGGCAATTTCTTCATTTCAGAATCCCAGTCCTATTTTCTTGTGTGAAGATGAAGTTATTTTTCAAAGTCTTTGGCAACACACGTTGCTGAATAAGCATCAGGAAATATTTCAGTGCGTTAAGAGGCATTTCACTCTTTCCCTCTCCCCACAGACAACCCCCCCACAATGAATGATGCAGTAATTAAAACCTAATTATTATCTTCATTTTAAACAAAACCTAAAGTGAATACCAATTAATAACAACATACTAATGAGCATCTGCTGTGATGAAATTGAATATGAATGTGCTGCAAATTTCGGGTAATTTATTTTTTTTTAGGGGAAGTGCCACTGGTCGCATTCTGCACATGGCAATTTCCATCTTAGGAGACTGGGCTGGCTTTAACACTGCAGATGTTGAAATATCCAAATATTGGCCATGAGGTCTTCAATGGGACTGGGGACCATTCTAGGACTCTACCTTGAATCCACTGCCTTCCCTTCAAAAGTATTCCTTCATTTTCTTAAAATGCCATGCTTCTAGGTTAAACCCATGCCAAGAAAATAAAATCCCAAAAGATTTAAGTTGTCCCCTGTCCTATTTATAAGCATGTATTAACACCATGATGAAAAACTTAAATACAAATTTCAAGCCAGAAGAAACAATCATATAATAATAAAGGTTTACACCTTGGATCACATTGGAACTTTAAGATGGCCTAGAAACATTTATGTTCAACCAGGAGAAACCCTTGAAATCTGGAAGGACTGAGGTAGTCAACTGCGTTCAGGTTCATTCATTTCATGAATATCACCATATCAAGAAGCAAAATGTGGAGACAGGATGAGGTTCTGCAGATTATAGTTTTTTTTTAAGAATTGCCTTTTTTTTTCTAATTTTTTTTTTTTAGAGAGTGAAGGGAGGGAGGGGGAGAGAGAGAGAGAGAGAGAGAGAGAGAAACATCAATGTGCGGTTGCTGGGAGACATGGCCTGCAACCTAGGCATGTGCCCTGACTGGGAATCGAACCTGCGATGCCTGGTTCGCAGCCCGCGCTCAATCCACTGAGCTACACCAGCCAGGGCTGCAGATTATAGTTTTAACGACCTCCACATCTATGGTATTAAATGAGTGGAGCTACCTCAGTGTTTTTCAAATGTGTTTCATTGATACACCTAGAAGTCTCCTCCAAATGTTTGGTGCTGACTTCACTGATTAAAATATACAAGTATATTCTGGGCCCTGGCTGGTGTAGCTCAGTGGATTGAGCGCGGGCTGCGAACCAGGCATCGCAGGTTCGATTCCCAGTCAGGGCACATGCCTAGGTTGCAGGCCATGTACCCCAGCAACCACACATTGATGTTTCTCTCTCTCTCTCTCTCTCTCTCTCTTTCTCCCTCCCTTCCCTCTCTAAAAATAAAAATAAATAAAATCCAAAAAAAAGAATATACAAGTATATTCTTTGTAAAAAATTTCAAAACAGGCACATTTACATATCAAATTTTAAGACATTTAAGACTAATATTGACTGGTGTACTCACTGAGAAATGAAAAATAAATGTTAAGAAGTTAAAATAGACAACTTTATTGATAAAAAATATCACTTATTTGTTTTATAGATGGAGGTTCTGCATGAAATTTTATTTGGGAAACAAGGGTTTCCTGAATTAGGTCATTTCTTGGGTTTCTTTCCAGATTTAAACTAAACTGAAAACTACAATTTTACTTTGTTTTCTTTTTCTTTTAAATTTCATTCATTTATTTATTTATTTTTAGAGAGAGGGAAAGGGAAGGAGAAAGAGAGGAAGAGAAACATCATGTGTGGTTGCCTCTCACATGGCCCCCACTAGGGACCTGGCCTGCAACCCAGGCATGTGCCTTGACTGGGAATTGAACCAGGGACCCTTTGGTTTGCAGCCTGTGCTCAATCCATTGAGCCACATCAGCCAGGGCATTGACTGTTTTCTTACTTACAAAAGGAGTCACTGCTCCTTCTTCCCTGGCAATTCGCCCAAATATAGCAGTCTTGTTAAATAAAAATTGCCACTTCCCACCTTCCTCTTCCCACAAAAAATAGGCAAAGCTAACATCTAGAATGTTGGGTCAGTTTTCTAATATCTTAATAACTGTTCTCTAATATCAACAGTAATGATGAATAATATTAAGTTACTAAAATAAATGTACATAGCTACTGTAAATTAACTGATGTAACATTTAGGATGAAAACCACTCTCTGTAACTTTCATGGCATGTTTAACTTTCTTTTTTTAAAGTTTTTTAAAGATTTTATTTATTCATTTTTAGAGAGAACAGAAAGGAGGAGAAAGAGAGGGAGAGAAATATGGATTGGTTGCCTCTCACAGTCCCCCACTGGGGACCCAGCCTGCAACCCGTGCATGTACCCTGACTGGGCATCAAACCAGCGATCTCCTGGTTCACAGGCTGGAACTCAACCCACTGAGCCATACCAGCCAGGGCACCTTCCATTTTCTAACAGAATTATTTGTGTGTCTTGGTGATATTAAACTGAGAGGCCTTTGATAATCATACTCACTTTTTATTCATGTCCCTTGCATGTGTATAGTATGTTAAGTTTTCCAAAGCATTCAGTCCTCTCAACAGCTCTGTGAGGTAGGGGAAAACTAGAATTGCTTTCCTCATTTTACAGAGCTCATCAAGGTGAAGTCCATGATCCCAGATCTGGTCAGTGAATGGGGCAGTTGGGGTTGGTTTGAAAAGCTTTTAGAAAAACTGGTGGAGTCAAAATTAGAATGACAGTTCATAGCTAGAATGAAGAAGGCTACAGATTTTCATTGCCAGCTGACATCTCACGTCTTGGCATAAAATGTTGGTGCAGGATTAATTGAGGTAGAAATTTTAAAATCCATATATTCATGCTATTTAAAAATGACAGTGACTTCTTGAATGCTATATATGTGTTAAATCACACTATGCTAAAGGAGAGGCATAATGAAGTTTAGCATGAGGTATTAATATCCATTTGACACTTTCTAGTTTTCAGATCAATCTCCCTTGCATTATGCTTTCTCCCATTTGATCTTCAACAAATGAACTAGCTATTCTGATTATCCTCATTTTACAGATAAGAAAGCTGAGACTCAAAGAGGCTACGGAACTGGCCCTAGGTCACACAGCCAGTAAGCGGCAGAGCCAAGACCTGATCCCAGGTTTCAGTGTCCAAGCCCCTTGATCTTTTTAATATGCCACTTTCCATTCCTGCACTTTCAACTATGCCATTCTGCGTGTTAAGTGGCTCTTTTGTGGCTAGTTTTCAACCTGAAATACTTGCTTAGTGTACCAGAGAAGCAGCCCATTCATGGGCACCCGCACCTTCTTTATGCGGTTAGGCTTCCTTAGGTCAAAGTGGCGGGAACACAGGGCCAAAGCAAAGGGTGCTAGGCTTGGGGCTAGACACAGAGGCTGCAAGGAGAAATTGACTAAGCCAAATAAAATGTGTATCATTCTTGCACTGGGAAAGCAATGTGTATCATTCTTGCGCCGGGGGAAGCAATGTCTAACCGTGTCGATTTAACTTTATGATTTGTGTTCACTTTCGTTCTAAGAAGCACCTTTTAGAAATTGTGCCTTTGACTGGAAAGATGTCAAAATTTTGAGTTCTTAGAGGTAAAGTTTATGATCTACACAGACCTCTGTGTATGTACTCAAGAAAATTTTCATCTGGACTTAGAAATTCCCACTGGAACATAAGGCAGCTTTCTTTTTATGGTTTACAACTGAAAAAAAAAAAAAGAGGGACAAAGAGGCCAAGCAACCTTTCTTCTCATTTGCAAATGGGGGAAAGATCCCATCTCAAGGCACTCTTAAAAGGATTGAATGTGTGAAACACTCAGTACTTGTGCAGCAAGTGCTAAGTAATTGTTAGTATTGTAGCTGTTTCTTAGCTGTGAACACTTGCCTTTGGGAAGTTTCCTGAGATAAAGCAAACAGGCACTTGCAAGAACTTTATTGTTTTTTTGTTTATTTTTTTAATTTTTGGTGAACTTCATTCAAGAGCCAAAGCCGAACAATATGCTTTTCTAGTTCTAAAGAAAAGTCAGCCCTGGCTGATGTGGCTAAGTGGGTTGAGCTCCACCCTGCAAACTGAAAGGTCGCCAGTTCGATTCCTGGTCAGGGTGCATGCCTGGGTTGCAGGCTAGATCCCCAGTTGGAGGTGTGACAGGCAACTGACTGATGTTTCTCTCCCTGTTTCCCCCTTTCTCTAAAAATGAATAAAATCTTCAAAAAATGTAAAGAAAAGTCATTGATGATATAAGCAACTGATAAATACACACACACACACACACACACACACACACACACTGAAGATGGGGAGGGGGTAAGACTTCAGTACCAATTACTGTAAAGAAATAAAGACAATTTAATTTATACCCCTCCAATAGGGAAATAGTACAAAATATTGCCTCACTTGTAATTTCCTTGTGGCTGCTATGTCAGTTCTGTTTAAGGTACTGTAATCTCCTTGAGGATAGGGATTATATCGTAACCATCTCAGGTCTCCCAAGACTCTGGGCATAAGCAGGATGAGGAAGCCAGCAGGATGAGGAAGCCAGCAGCATAAGCTCTTTGGAAGTAGGTGCTAAGTAAAGCCAAGGTATTTTAAACAATTAAACGTGAAAATATGGAATGAGGTAAGTATAGTGTGGTTAAGGGTACAAACACTGGAACCAGATAGGGTTAAAATCCTGGCTCTATACTTTCACAGCTATGTGATCTTGGACAAGGCATCTAACCACTCTGGTTCCTCATGTATAAAACTGAGAGGACGATAGTGCCTCACAGAATTATGGTGCAGATTATAAGTTTAAATAGAGAAAATACAACAGTGCTGGAAACAGTAGGTAGTATACATTTACTTTAAATCTTTTTTTCTGTTGTTAAATTTGGCTACAACAAACCCTTAATGTATCTCTACAGTCCTTGTTTTCTCCTAGAGCCTTTATATGTCAGTCTATAATGAGGTTATACACTTTATAAGCTATAAGAAGACAAATTGTAACTCTGAATATAGCTTATTTCTTATTGATTTTAGAGAGAGAGAGGAAGGGAGGGAGGGAGACATATCGATTAGTTGTTCCACTTATTATTTTTTTACCTCACCCAAGGATATGTTTATTGATTTTAGAGACAGAGAGAAGGTGGGAGGAGAGAAACATAGATGTGAGAAAGAAACATGGATCAGCTGCCTTCCGTATGCACCTGACCAGGGATCGAACCCACAACCTAGGTATGTGCCCTGACTGGAAATCAAACCCATGACCTTTTAGTATATGAGACCACACTCCAACCAACTGAGCTATCTGGCCAGCACTGTTGTTCCACTTATTTATGCAATGCATTCATTGGTTGATTGTTGTATGTGCCCTGACCGGGGATCCAACATGCAAACTTAATGTATTGGGATGATGCTCTAACCAAAGGAGCTGCCTGGCCAGGACTAGTTTTAAAGTGACTGATAGCTTCATAGAGTATCATAGACTCACACACATAACAATAAACTTTAAAAATGATGCTGAGCAGTATTCAAGAAATGGTGTCTGGGAGGGTTTTTTTTTGGTTTGTTGTTTTTTGCTGGGAGAGGCCTTTACTGGCTATTTTTAATTTTTCTTTTTGGTATAAGGTCTGACATTCATGATAAAGGGTAAATATTGAAAACGCTGATTAACTGTGTAGCTTCTGAAGTTGGACAGACTCTGCTTCAAATCCTCAACCTGATATGTGTGGTAGGCAGAGTCCTTGGATGAGTCGCTTAACCTCTCCAAGCCTCAGTTTCCCCACCTACAAAACACTCATAGGAGTGTTGTGAAGATTACATAACACACATAAAGCATTTGGCACTAGGGCACCGTGTGGCCTGTGGTCCACACTCCATTCACCTTAGCTATTATTTAATTGTAATGCTCCGTAATAATGCTCTTGCCTTGATTTAAAGACACTTATCATTGCATTTTAATGTTTCTGAAACAAAGATTTCTCTTATAACTGCTATCCTTGCTAACAATTTTTTTTTCCCCTGAAAAGCTGTTGCTAAATCAGTGGTCTGTTTTATAAATTGATGGCGTGATAGAACAGAGAAATACAATAGGCATAAGGAGATTTATCTTTTATGCCCTTTCCTTGTCCTCTTACTTCATTAGTTAAGATTCAGTTCTTGTTACTATTCAATTCTACTGGTTGGACTACATGTGACAATTACCCTATCCCAGCCAGCTCAGTCAATGAAATAAATCCATATGTCTTATTCCCAATATGGCCACTAGGCTCTAAGGCCATAGATTTCCTGTCCTAAGCAGGCACCATCATAATAAGACATGAGAAAAAGGAATTCTCTCACTGAGAAATCATTTAGCGGAGTCCAATGGTTTAGAATTTCTATAGGAAATTTCAGGCAGCTCTTAAGAGCATTTAGTGCCTGAAAGCCATTATACACTGAAAGACTCATGGTAGATTCCCCATGTTGTTTTATCTAAGAAGCCATTCAATAACAAGTCATTGCAGGAATATTTTTCAAATGTCAGCAAGTTAATTTTGATGGGAAATGAAAAAACAGTAACAAAGAAAGTGTATTAATGTACACGCATGTGTAATTTCACAAATTCCTTGTCTAAATTCTTCCCATTTGCCAAAATGATAGTGGCCCTTCAGAAACAGAGCCAACAGAAACTGGTCTGGCTGCTCCTTGCCCTTTTTAGAATGCATTAGAAATTACAGTGTCAGGCACATTTTAAATTAGAAACTAGGCTTGCTTGTATTCAAGACCTGCTCTTTCCTATTGAAAGCTCACCTAGGCCACCTTCTACATTCAATAGGAAACCAAACTATTCTATAGAGAAGTGTAAAAACAAACAAAATGCAAACCGACAAACTTTCCTTCCAATAAAAGCCATGAATGTGTTGTCTGTCAACTATTTTCACTGAACAGGAAACGGTGATTTCCAGTATTTTTTTTCAAAAAAGCTTTGAGACTTAAGAAATTATCTTTGAAAAAAAAAAAAATCAGAAGAACAGAAGCAAATAACGTTGGCCAGGCTATATACCTCTAGGTCTCAAAGCATGAGGAGCCCTTTGATAATCCCACTGTTCTCTACCCACCCCTCTTTTAAAGTTTAGTTGAGCTATAATATTAGTTTCAGGCACACGACACACTTACATACCTTACAATGTGATCGCCATGATAAGTCTAGTAACCTTCTGTCTCGGTACAAAGTTATTACAACACTATTGACTATATTCCCCATTCTTTACATTACATCTCTGTGACTTATTTTATAACTGGCAGTTTGTGCTTCTTAATCCCTTTACCTTTTACACCCACCTCCCTAATCCCCTCCTCTCTGGCAACCATCACTCTATTCTTTGTATCTATGAGTCTGCTTTGTTTGTTCATTTGTTTTGTTTTTTTTTAGATTCAACATGTAAGTGACATCATGTGGTATTGGTGGTATTTGTCTTTCTCTTTCTGACTTATTTCACTTAGCATAATATCCTCTAAGTTCCATATCCACACAGACACAAATAGCAATATTTCATTGTTTTTTATGGCTGAGTAATATTCCACTATTTATATATACCACACCTTCCTTATCCACTCATCTATTGATGGACACTTAGGTTGCTTCCATGTCTTGGCTATTGCAAATAATGCTGCAGTGAACACAAGGGTGTTCATATATCTTTTCAAATTAGTGTTTTCATTTTCTCCAGCTAAATGCCCAGAAGGGGGATTGCTGGGTCATATGACAGTTCCCCTTTTAATTTTTGTCTCTCTCCCTTTTTAAAAATTGTCTTCAGGCTCCTGGGATAGACTTCATTCCAGCCTCAACAGATTCAGATTCTATTCCACCATTTGTTTTCCTGCCTTATCTTTCATGCTCTATTGTACTCTATCTGGGGTTTGAACAGTGAGTTCAAGGATCAACAATAACCATTCCTTAGTTGCCAAGTCTACATTACACCTGCATCTTATTTGATTCCTTGACAGGTTGCGCCAACGTGAAAAAGTGTCTTGTTTCTTTGGCATTCCTCCCGGCTCTAATTATTCTGTAATCTTAAATGACGATAACAGAAGTGCATCAGTTTAAGCTCCATCAGGTCTGTTTCTCTCAAAGTGTTTGTCACCGCCCCCCATCTCACTGAGTCACTGCCACGTTGGTTACACACACTGTGGTGCTCAATTATTGAGATGCGGATGATCCACACCCTTGTTCTTCCTCTTTCCTGCCTTCTACCGCACTTCTCAGCGTTCCCACCAGCACAGCGCTAGACAGCTATATACCTCGCTGAAGTAGGGTACGGGCGCATAGTAGGTATTCAGTGGACACCGTTCCAATAATGGGTAAATAAAATATGAAATCGGTCAAATGTGTCTGCAACACTCTAAAAGTTTAGAGTGGTGGAAAGTAGAGATGACTAGTTAAAAATGCAAGTTCTTGTTATCCGAGAATGTCTTCTGTCCAGGTGAGTGGTTTTCAAACATTTTCTTAGTCATGAAACCTATTTTCAGAGATGAACTTTCCCAGAGCAACCTCATAAATGAAACAGATAAAAGTGGAAATACTCAAGGGATGTCTTTGGCTAAGGTCTGAGGTCATTCATAAAATGCAGCTTTGAACTTTTTTTAATGCCGGCACAACCCCATGTGGTCTATCCAGAAAGTAGGACCTAGAGCCTTATGCTGTCCAAATAGGCCAGTTAGGATTGTGAGGAAATGAAATGGGGAAACTACTTGGTGCATTAGCTGAACTGTTAAGTACATCAGCAGGTGAAGATGAGGCTGTGAATTTGCTGAGCCTAATATGAAATGATGTACACTCACCGCCAATATCAAATAAAAGGAAAGAAAAGAGAATATCTTTACTGTTCCCCTTTACAGCTAGCATAAGTGGGCAGACGCTGTTGGAGGCGGCCTGAGCCTTCAGTCATCCACGGGCCTGTAGGAGGCCCCGCCCGCCAATATGACTCCACCATAATCTATTTCACCTTGCTCAGACACACTGTTTAACAGTTGTGAATGTAAAATAACCCTAACCAGTAATTTTAAGCCAGGAGAACAAAAGGAACATGATTGAAACTAATTTTCATTTTCAATTATTATTACAGAAATTTAGAAACTTGCTTTTTTCGTGTGTGTGGTCTGTTTGTTTTTAAATGATCACCTTTGACTGACAGGAAGAGATTGAAAAGGGTTCCAGGACGCTGACTATGGTGAGATAGAAAAAACAAACTAGGACTGAGATTCCCATCTCTCAAAGATGTCATGATCTCCATAATAAATAAGACAAGAGAATGGTAAACTATAAGAAAACAGGTATCACCCTGGCTGGTGTGGCTCAGTGGATTGAGCATGGGCCTGGAAACCACAGGGTCGCCAGTTCGATTCCCAGTCAGGGCACGTGCCTGGGTTGTGGGCCAGGTCCCCAGTGGTGGGAGTAAGAGAGGCAAGTACACACTGATGTTTCTCTCCTTCTCTATTTCTCACTGTTCCTCTCTCTAAAAATAAATAAAATCTTTTTTTAAAAAAAAGAAAATAGTTATCTACATATATTACGCAAATGAATGCAGAGCTCCCTGAACTCTACCATTGTCAAAAAAAACAAAAAACAAAAAACAACCCACACTGTTCCAAAATCTAGATTTTCCTATTCAAAACACTGTCGTGTTTTCAGGCTTTACATTCTTTTAAATGGTTAGAACTTGTATGAGTGGCCTGACACTGAAGCCCAAATCTATTCTATTTCTTAAGCCAGGCTTCAGAAAGACATACCTTTGTTTTTACTTTAGCAATGAGAACATTCATGTTTTGTACCTTAAGAGATTTTTCTCATAGTTGGATATTCTTCCCTTGGTGCAGATTCCTTAGCTGGTGTAGAAAACTTAGCAGGGGCCCCGAGAGCCACATCAGTCTCACGGGTGCCTTCAAAGGGCCAAAATAATTTTAGGACTGTATAAATATAACTACTCCTGAACTGTTAAGGAGTTGAAATTACATTCAGCCCTTTGAAGGCAACCACAAGGCTGATGTGGCCCCCGGTGAAAATGAGTTTGATGCCCCAGCTTTAAGCAATTATAAATTCTTATCAACTGGCTGCATAAACTCAATTTGCTTTAATTTGTATTTTAAAAACGATCACAATAAAACTGACTTAGAAGAGGGGGTAGAGTTCTATGACTTTTAACATATGTAACACCCATGAGAATCGGGATACAGGACAGTTCCATCACCTCCAAAACCCCCTTGTGCGGCCCCTTTGTATTCACACCATTCTTTATTCCCGACAACCACTGCTTCAGGTCTGAGTTCATTTTTTTTCTGCATATGGATGTCCAGTTTTTCCAACATCACTTGTTAAAAGGGCTATTCATTCTCCATTAAATTGCTTTTGCATCTTTGTCAAAAATCAAATGCTCACACTTGTGTGAGTGCATTCTTTCTATTTCTCCCACTGGTCTAGATGTCTATCTTTTTGTCAGTTCCACATTGTCTTGACTGCTGGAGCTTTACTTTAAGTCTTAAATTTGAGTATTGATTCCCCCAACTTTACTGTTTAATTATGAATTCCACTTGTTTAACAGGTTATGGGACTACTGAGGTTATCTATTTCATCTTGGATGAATTTTCATAGATTGTGATTTGTGAGGCATTGCGCCACTAACTCTAAGTTGTCAAATATGTGTAGTTTCCCTTTATTATCCTTTAAAGTCTTTGGTGGTGTAGCATTCTAGATACAGCTAATTTGCCTCTTTTCTTTTCTTTTTTTACCTTTGTCAGAAATGATAAGCTTCCGGCAAGGCTGGCAAAGGTAAAAAGAGAAATGACACAATATGCTTTTTGTATGATTTCAATTCTTTTAAATTCATTAAGGTTCCTTTTATGACTCAGAATATAGTGTGTCTTGTTAAATGTTGCATGCGCACTTGACAAGAACATGGATTGTGCTATTGTTGGGTGGAGTGTTCTATAAATATCAATTAGATCCAGTTGGTTGTCAATTCTTCTATATCCTTGCTGATTTTCTGTCCAATATTTCTATCAATTACCGAGAGAGGAGTGTTAAAGTTGCCAAGTATAATTATGGATTGTCTATTTTTCCTTTCAGTTCTGCCAGTTTTTGCTTCAGGTATTTTGAAGCACTGTTGTAAGGTGGATATACACTTTGGATTGTTATCTCTTCTTAGTGAATTAGCTCTTTTATCATTATGTAAAGTCCCTCTTTATTCCTAGTAATTTTCTTTGCTCTGAAGTCTAATTTTCTGCTATTAATATAGTCACTCTAACTTTCTTTTGATTAGTGTTTGCATGGTATACCTTTTGCCACTTTCTACTTTTTACCTACCTATATCATTATACTCGAAGTGAGTTCCTTAAAGACATTTTATAACTACATCATTTAAAAAACCTATTCTGATCACTTATTTTAATTGATATACAATATGCATCACTTAATGATGGGGATACATTCTCAGAAACGCATCATTAGGCAATGTCATCACTGTGTTAACATCATAGTGTGCACTTACACCAAGATGGTACAGCCCACAATACACCCAGGATACAAGGCACATAGCCTATTGCCCACAGGACATACTGCTGTACAGCACATTACAGTGCTAAATACTGTAGGCTGTTATAACACCTTGGTAACTATTTGTGTACCTAAACGTAGAAATGGTAGGGTAAAAATATGGCATAAAAGATAAAAAATGGTACACCTGTACAGGGCATCACCTTGAATGGAGCCTGCAGGACTGGAAGTTGCTCTGAGTGAGTCAGTAACATGAGTGATGAGTGAATGTGAAGGCCTGGGACATTGCTGAGCACTACTGGAGACTTTATAGCCACAAGCTCTCCCCCTGCTTCCCTCTAGCAGCATCACAAATGGGAAACCAAGGCTGTCAGTGCTGCTCCACGAACAGGGACGTGGGCTGGACTGACCAGAAATACAGAGGAGAAACTGGCCATGGCGTCCGTCACCCTAACAGTGACTGCCGGGGTTGGGGGGGGGGCAGTGAAAGGTGGCCCGAGGATCAGCAGGAATAAGAAATCAGGATGAAGAGGTACAGAAACACAGGGATCGCTGTGGCCATGCGGTTCTGGCTACTGCACATGGGAGCAGTGGTCAGATGAAGGCACTCTGTGGCATTCATAAAAAAGGAGGGTGTTTACCATGAACAGGGTGTAGAACTGAGGACCCAATATCTAGACCTTGGAAATCTGCCTTTGGTTCCACTGACCCTATCTGCCATGAAGGGTGCTCTCTGCATTGAACTGAAGGAAGAAATAAAAATTATCTATGCTTCGCATCATTGTAACCTGGAAATATTTCCAAAGCACACAGGGACAGATGGCTCCATATCACCACAGGAAGCTTTTACTAAAGTGGCAGTGGCACTTAATAACTGTTAGGGCAGCTCCTGTGGACGTGTGTCCTTGTACAAGATCTTGGGTCCTCAACCGAGAATTTACAAGTAAATTGCAAACAAGTAATTTCTGATCAATCGTTTATAGTCTTCCAGACAGAAAGCTGGGTCTTTACTTACTTTTCTTTTTTTGAGAAAGAGAGAGAGAGTTTTGAGTGTTTTTTCCCCTTCCTTGGAGTTCTGGCTCCTGCTGGCTCACACTGCAGCTTCTTTTGCCACCATAAGATCACTTGGGGGCTGAAGCATAAGAGAATAAAAAAAAAAAAAAAAAAAAAAAAGACAAGACCTGGGGGACTTCCACACTCTCTTTGGGTTTTAGGAGTTCCTTTTGTTCTTTTTACTTCAAACACTGACCAGCTACTGGCCAACACGCTGAGTATGTTATGACCTACACTCACTCATATCTGGAGTTTGTTTCAACTTCCCTTCCGATTTCAGATAACCTTCCTTCCACCACGTCACCACAACTCACAAGCTGCGACCCTTCTGAGGTTCATGTCTGCACGTAAACCTCAGGTCTTGTTCAAGGGAAAGTGCCATATTTATTGCAACGTTAATATATCTGTTAGCTATCTGAGGTGTGTAAGATTATGCCACTGTTTTCATTAAATTCCTATATTCTTGTTTATGTGGCACTGATGAAATTTTTGTGTTCTGTGCCCCTAAACCATTTGGTTGCTATTATGTGATTTTACATAACTTGGTGGTTCTTAGAAAAATATATATTACATTATAGGAAACTGAGTGTAATGTAGCTGAGGAGACAGAAGACTAGTGGAAGACAAGGTATAAGGACAAAAACAAGGAACAAGATATGGAACACACTCCCAATACTTTAATGTCAAGGTCTGTCCAAGAAGATTTTCTTTGATCTATAACCATCTAAAAAAAATAAATAAATAAAGAGCACAGCCTGACATCACTCAACTAATGCAATCATAGATTAGTTCACTCTAAAGATGTGACTTCAACTTAATAGTTCAAAGAAGAAGCGACATAGATTCCTGAGATTGGTCTCCCTAACACTGGAGCATCACCTCAAGAGGGAAAGAGTAGAAGGCACCAAACCCTCTAGCTAGCTGCTGAGGAGAAGCCCACAAGGATGTCTTGTTTCACCATCTCCTCCTATTTTCATCCTACTGATCTTTCTAGTCCTAGTTTCCATCTCACCTTTGCTGTGCAATCACCTCATCTTTTCCTCCTCTAACCGCTTATATACACATTTATACTAAAAATTAGTAAGGCATACCTCATCTTATCATGCTTCACAGATGTCGCTTTTTTTTAGACAAATTGAGGGCAAGACCCTTCACAAGCAAAGAGATTACAACTTGCTGTATTGTGATACTCACTTTATGGTGGTGGTCTGGAACCAGACCTACCAGTATCTCTGAGGTCTGTCTGTACAGCAGTCCTTTGTTCCTTGTCCCCCCTTCAACACACCTGCACATGGATACATATGCGCGCGCGCACACATATACACACACACACACACACAGCGGAGACAGTGGCTCATTCCTGGTGTAATTCTCATGACTTTCAGGGATCTTACCATGAGTGTAGGAGCACGTGTGTGGGGGAGGGTGTCTCTGGTCCAGAAATCTGCCTTGTCGGCTAGCCTGGGAGCTTTCAGTTGAGCACAAGTCATTGTGCCCCAAAAGCCTATTAAGAGCAAGAACAGTGCTGTGCCATATGGGGTCCAAACGACCTCTTGCGTCTTTTGTATGGCAAGCAGTCGACCATTGAGTCTATGCTCAGGAAGAACCAGTGATTTGGGTAAGGAGTCTATTCATTTATTTACCCTGAAAATTACTTATTTCTAGGTGAATAATTAAATGCATGAGAATTCAATTCAGAATGAAAAGACTATAGGAAGGAATCTCTCTGCCATTCATTCTATATAATAACATGGGGGGGGCGTGGAGAAGATCTGAGTAACAAATCGTATCAGTTTTGACTTTAAAATGCATCCACAACCCAGGCACCTCTCACAAATTCCCCTGCTATCCTCTTGGTTCAGCTGCCGTCATCTTTGGCCTGGATTATAGCAGTCAAAGCAGCCCACTAAAATCCAAATCCCGGCGCTCCTCTGCTCTGAAATCCCCTGTAGTTCCCCATCTGCCCTGGAAAAGAAGTCCAAGTCCTTTCAGTGGTCTATATGCCCTCCCTGGTCTGTCTCCTCCCCTTCCCACCCCCGCATCTTTCACTTTACCTCTCACCTACTCTCCTGACTGTCCACTCATCCTCTGACAGACCAGCCTCCTTGCTATTCCTTAAATATGCCAAGAACCCTCCTACAACAGTCCCTTCATACGTGTTATTCCTTGTGCGTGACATGCTTTTCTTTCACATATCTACAAAGCTCACTGCCTCGCATCCTTCTGGCCTTTTCTCAATAGTAAGCACTTCCCTACCCACCCTCTACAAATGAGCAACCTCCACGCACATCAGTCCCTTCCCTCCTTACACAGCTGAATTTTTCTCCATAGTACTTGTCACCACCTGCCGTGTTATATAACTACTGTTTATTATCTGTCTTCCCATATTGGAACGTAAGTTCCACAAGGACAGGAACTTAGCTTAGTGTCTTTCTGTATCCCTAGTGGCTGTCACAATGTTGGGCCACAGTAGATGCTCCACGGATTTTTGTTGAATGAATTTGGAGTATATAATAAGCAACGTTATTTATAGCCATGACTTAAAAGCATAAAGTGATCTCTGCCTGGCATTCCAAGGGAGACATATCCCATATCAAGGTTATTGTCAAGGTTGTATGTCTCAAGGAAGAAATCACATCAAAATTATCAAGGCTATTAAGAAAAGACTCAGAAATCCAGTTCTGTCATTAAAGAGTGCTGCCCTAAAATGCAGGAGGCTTTGGAAATCTGTTTCCATCATCCGGTTCCTCTGGAATGCCTTACCAAATATGTTCTGCACTACACCTAGGCACCTAGGAAAGGGAAACAGGGGAACAAGGACGGATAGCCTGAAGAACCTACACACGCAAACAGGCACCCTTCCTTGATGTAGGCCAACCTGTGTCTACCTACAGCTTTGGTGGTCTTCCTGCTGAGTGCTGAACTACACATCCCAAAATGCCTTGCAGAGGTTTGTGACAGCATTTCACAATGCCACTTCTACAAAATCACAGTCAGTGTTTGTGATTAAACTGAGTCAGTGTGGCGCTGGTGAAGAATGTC
>PVIA01002002.1:100000-147500 GCA_004024845.1 Tonatia bakeri
TCTGTAGGAACGAAAAATCTACTCCATCCATGGGAGTAATTTCTGGCCCATGAAATGTAAGCAGGAATGTGAGGTGGAACTTCTAGGAAGGCTGACAAAAGAACTGACTTGGCTTGGGAGGTGCACCCTTTTCACCCTTCAGCTTTTCCTCTGTCTTGTGGCATGTGATGGTTTGAAGGGGCCTGTGCAACTATCTTGGACTCCGACACTGTGGCCTTGAGGGCGGAAGCCTGGCATGGCTCATGATGGAGCAGGGCAGGAGCCAGTGCCCCTACTACAGCAATCTTGCACAGCTCACACCTGGATTTCTGCCACATGATACACTAGTGATGTTTCTTGGATAGAGAGCTGAATGTCTATTCTGTTGAAGCTACTGTTATACTTTTGGTCTCCATTTCCTTCAGCTCAGTACAATTCCTACCTGTTATGAGTTGAATTGTATCCCTAACAATATATGTTGAAGTTCTAAGCCCCCCAGTACCTATGAGCATGGCCTTGTTTGGAAAGAAGAACTTGGCAGATAAAATCGAGTTAAGATGAGGTCAGACCGCATTAGGCTGGGCCCTTGATCCAATATGACCGGTGTCCTAAGAAGAAGAAGAAAAGACACAGAACCACACAGGCAGAAGATGGCCACGTGACTACAGACACAGAGACTACAGTGATGCATCTACAGGCCAAGAAACACCAAGGATTACCAGACACTAGCAAAAGAGGAAAGGATGAAAGCAATTGGAAAGGAACGCTATGATCTGCTTTATGTTAATAGAAGCTGTACATAGAATTTAGCAATTTCTGCACCAAAGAACAAGTACAATGTAGTCACAACAGAGATCCAAAGGACCCTTCATGGTAAAAACCCAGAGCCTACTGCAGGGTAACCAATGACCACATACAAATGTTTAAGACTTCCCATCATGGTGCTAGGGTTCTCTTCCTGCACAATCAGTATTACTACCCTAAGAGATCACAGGGATTTTCCTGGTTTCATCTTATGTAGAAGCAAGACTTTCCCAGGTAGCCTGACAACATTCTCAGTGTCCCCAACCTACTTATCAAATCAACAATTCATTCAGCCATAGCCATTTTGAAATTGTAACACAGAATGATAGTAGGTTCATTAAGAAAACTCTCCCATGAAGGCCAGAGTCCAGTATGGTACACATGTTCCCTTATAAAAGTCTTCAACAGTTTCACAACTGAAGGTAATGGGAAGAGACACTAGAATTGTCCCAAAGTAGGACTAGAAATCATTTTACTGCTTTCCTCTTAAGTGGCCTTCAAGAAATTTAGTTGAATAAAGAACTGAATAAAGGGCTCCACACAGTGCTCCTGCCCCAGGCGCTGTATAATTTCACTAATTATTGCTACCATGGCCCAGGGAGTCTCACGCAGATGTTTTCTCATCTCCACATGAAGAATGGAAATGGCCCTACTGGTGTGGCTCAGTGGATTGAGCATGGGCCTGCGAACCAAAGGGTAGCCGGTTTGATTCCCAGCCAGGGCACATGCCTGGGTTGCAGGCCAGGTCGCCAGTAGGGGGCGCACAAGAGGCAACTACACACTGATGTTTCTCCCCCTCTCTAAAAATAAATAAATAAATAAAATCTTTAAAAAAGGAATGGAAATATTAGTAAGAAAACTTTAACTTAGTTTAAAATCTTAGTTCTATAATGAAAACTAAACAAAACTTACGCTTTATTTTTTGGTGAATTACATGATACAGAATCCCCTGTGGGTTCAGTTCACAGCCATACAGATTTGGTCAACTTAAAAAGTCATAACCATGTCCTTAAGTAACCATGTCCTATTAAAATATTTACTCTCTGACTTGGTTAAGTCCTGTCTCCATCCATGTGGGAAAGGGTTCTATTCATTTAAGAACTTACGTAGACGTCGGAGTTGTCATTCCTGTATTTATTTGCAGTTTCTATGTAGCAGAAAATAATCAGCAATTTGTATATTGTTAATTCCCACGAACCTAAGAAAACTGTACTGATTTTTTATAAGGTATCTGAGCAGAGAGACACATGTAAGGGAACAGAGAGACCCTGAGAACAAAATTGTCCGAGCTTTCTTCTCATAACTCTGGCAACATGAGCCAGAAGAAGAGCCGGCTTTTATACACCAAGTCAATTCTGGAAAGTACTCAAGCCAACCGCAACCCAGGACTAAATGAGAGTAGATTTGTTATGTGAGGATGAGACTGGCACAGTAAGAAGCAAGTGCTTTACTCGCAAATTTGAACGTGTCAGGCAATAGGAAAGCAGTGCTTTTGTCCAAACGGGTATTTGTAAGTGACTATTTTTGCCCCTGAGTATCAATTTTATATAATTTAGGTCATGTTAAACCAGGTCTGTAAATAAGGACATGTCCTGTTCATTGATGTATATTCAGTACCCAGCAAAGTGCCTAAGATATAGGTGTTCAATAAATAATTCTTAAATGAGAGAATATGATTGAGACACAGCCACCCAGAACATAAATACCAGATAAACTTAAATCCTGCAAAATTAACACCTCGGGAGCCCTGTGATAATTATAATGATCCTGCCCATCACACCACTGATTTGGGAACTTCTCTGAAACTACAGCAGGTCCTCAAATAACGTTGTTTTGTTATACGTTGATGAGATGCCACAGGAACTTAACTCTTGTCTATGTCAGTTAGCCCATGGTAAAACTGGTCTCATTATACACCATTTCGCTTAAAGTCAGAAAAGCCAAATGATGATGGTAAGTGAGAACTTACTGTATCTCTAGAAAGATGTAGCTTTTTCCTACCAGGACAGCCTAGGAACCTCATAAACAGAATTAAGAAATTCCCCACTCCTCACTAGCAACTCAAAATGAGCTACAGAAGTATGGGCTCAGTCCATTGTCAAGGTCCCTGTGAGGAATGGCTAAGGGCAGTATCACCACCCAGGATGCTGTGGACCTCCAGTTTTTCCCCAGGGTCATGTTCTGAGCTGCAATATGACCCAAGGAGCTAAGCTATAAAAGCTTCTCTCTGGGAAGGGTAGCGGAGAACTTTGAGAAATGCCTGTCTAAAATGCCACCATTTTTGAGAACAAGGATATGAAGAGAAAAAATTATTTCAAAATTCCTGTGTTGGTTCACTTATTTAAAAAGGATAATAAACGATCAAAGATAACCGGATGTATTAAACCCCAACCAGTAACATCATCAATGTGTACCGGAAGGTTACCAATCTACTGCTATACACTTTCCTTTAACTTTCACCAAGAATGCAATCATAAAACTGACTGACTTTCTAAGAAGTAATTCAATTTTCAGTGAACTTCACTTGATGAGCTAGATGTTAAAGGCTCAAAGGCAGCATGGGTTCTTGAAGCGAGGTGATTCCCCTGGAGTCTACAATTGGATTGATGACTCACACTAAATAGACATACTCTTGTTCGCTTTCTGCACGTGCGGATGCAAGCCTTGCGATGAGACTGACGTAAAATGAATTTGCTATGACAGCTAACTCTCACTTTGTGTTCTGTATTTTTCAAAAAAAATCTACATTCTACTTTGTTAATTATCGAAGCTCTACAAAATTAGGCAAGGAACATTTATACTATCAAATTAGTTAAACACAAATGAATGATAATGTTCAAATACTTCAAAGGTGGTGCTGAAACTGGTCCACTCATCAAGTACTGGTTACAGTGGAAGTTGGGATAACACATTAACAAAGCAATCTGGCAATACAAATTAGGACCACGCTGTATTTATGCATTTTGGTAGGCACCGTCAATAAGAATTTATCCTAAATATTTCAAATAACAAAAAATAATTCAAGCAGGAAAATATTAGTTACAATTTTCTAGTAAAGAGACAGTAAAAGTAGCCTAAAATGCCCAATGAGAGGGCTAGTCAAATTGGCATTTAAAATTTTTCATACTAAAAATTAAGTGGCAACACAGATGGGAGCTTTTGACAAAAGATAAACATGATATAAAAGCATATTTTCATTATGACTGAAAATACATAAAATGTAAAGTGGATAGGCAAAAAAACAAGGGAATACACAACAACAGTGGTAGCCGTTTATAGTTCCTGAGTTCTTGCTAAATTCTGTGAAATGACAATGTATTATCTTAAATATTTTCCTAAAACTAGCCTGTGGAGCAACCATTTTCAGTGACAAGATTTGAAATGAAAATGTGGCCAAAGAACCCTGCCTCTGGGTTAAAACCAAATAAGTAAATAAACAACGGGTTTCCTAGTCTCACTCTCTTCCCACCAAAATCCTCACAAATCCTCGGGCCAGGTAAATGTGGGAAGTAAGGCACATCACAGTCTGGTTTGGCGAGGCAGGCTGCACAGGCTGTGAGGTATCTGCAATAAGCCCGTTTCACTTGGGCTAGCCCAGAGTCTGCAAGATGGACTTGATCACAAAACCCTCTTTGCACAGAAGACCTTCAAACATTCCTCTCCCCACAGTTTGGGAGATGGTGCCTGGGCTGATGATGGTCAAAGGAAATTACCAGGAAGATGTTTCCGGGCCATGTGCTCCCAAGCTGGGAGTCACTAATGACAGTGTCTGCCTTATCCCACAGGTGTATGTATTAAGGTAGAAAAAAAGCTCGACAACGGCTGATCTATGCTGCTACCTAGAAACAACGGAATGCCATACAAATAAACCCTTTCGGGGACTGGTTTGGGAGGTTTTCTGGCCCTTACAATAGGGGTTCTGATGTAGTCTGAAGATTAACAGCCAGTTTCTACAAAGGAATGGTTATCTCTTCTCTTATGAAATGGCAACCAAAGAAATATGAGGGACCAATATGAAAATTAATTTCTCTTTTAGACATAAATACAGCACTGTTCGTAACATGAAAAAACAAGGTATTTTTTTTTTTGAGGTCTGGATATTTTTAAAGTGTGTATGCGGTAGTGGGATGTCTCTCCCAAGCAAATTCCAAATATCTACTTCCCAGAGCTGAGAAATGGGCAAACACAGCTCCTGCATGCCCCTCCCCCCGACACACACAGTTCCTTTGGCATTGTTTATGCCACCGTTACCTCTGCTCGAAGTGTAGCTTTCATGCAGACTTGGCAAAGAGGTCCATTTCGGGAGAACTGAAGGGGAAGGTGCCGAATTCGATTTCGGCATGTTGGCTCCTCACAAATCAACCAGCCCTGCAGAGAAAAGAGAGAACACTTCAGTTCCCTCACCACCTCCACAGACACAAACAAAAACCCCTTCATTATCAGGATATGCTCAGGTCAGTCAAACCTTCCTTAGAGATTCAGAAATAGCTCATTACCTTTCTTTGCTGATGTGTTCACTTGATCTGTGCCCCAAACTTAAAAGCTAGGTAACTCATAATGTTTTACAAAAAGATTATATGAGATATTATTCTTTTTTCTTAAAATACAACCCCCTCTACAAACAAATATCCCCCAATAAAAACTTATATAATTGCATGCAGACGTAGACCAAGGGGTCTTAGGTCACTAGTGCAGACCATTACCAAAGTAAAGAATGTACCACAGAAATAAATGACCTTCCCAACAGCTGAGTAACTATTGATTACTTCATTGCTGTGATCAGTTTCCTTCTCCACGACAAGAGCACAATGGTACTTGCTTTACAGGTTTGTTGTGGTTCTGATGTAATACACTCAGAGTGCTCAGAACTACACTTGGCTTAGAGAAACACTGACAAAATGTAAGCAACACTTTCATGTAAATTAAAACATATATTTCTGCCCTGGCTGGTGTAGCTCAGTGGATTGAGCGCGGGCTGCGAACCAAGGCATCGCAAGTTCGATTCCCAGTCAGGGCACATGCCTAGGTTGCAGGCCATGTCCCCCAGCAACCGCACATCGCTGTTTCTCTCTCTCTCTCTCTCCCTCCCTTCCCTCTCTAAAAATAAATAAATAAAATCTTTAAAAAAAACCCCATATATTTCTAAAAATTTATTTATCTAATTTTAATTTACAGAGAGAGGGGAAGTGAGGGAGAAAGAGAAGGAGAGAAACATTGATGTGAAAGAGAAACATTGATCGGTTGCCTCTCATACTCGCCCTGACCAGGGACTGAACCTGCAGCCTAGGCACATGCCAGGACTGGGAATCAAACCAAAGACCTTAAGCTTTGCAGGACAATGCTCCAACCAACTGAGCCACACCACTCAGGGCAATGCATATTCCTTTACACATGTTCTCTGGAGGCATAAAACTGGCTGCCATGTTTTCAAGGACATCAACTGACCACCCTTTTCCAGTCATTTCAAATGATCATTGCCCACTTATCTGCACACTTTCCTCCTGCGGTTACTCTCCTTTGCTGCTCCCATGTGAATTTTCTCATAGAGGTGGTGAAGACAATATGCTTGTGATGGTAAGTCAGCATTGTTTGCTATAAAACATATCTGTTAAACCAGGAAGACAAGACTTCACAAATAGGGTTGAGCAAAACAGGTGTTCCGGGGGCTTTAGTGCTACATATATTAGCCATAATAAGCCTAAGGCAAATTAGGGGGTATAAAGGTGTATATATGTTCCCACTCAAGGAGCTGCAAGTAGGGAGCTGACTGTCTTTGGGTCATAGAGTGTTTGGAGAGGCGGAACTTCTGAACTGGTCTTGAAGAGTAAGTAGAAGTTTGGTAGGTAGAAAAGGCAGGAAAGACAACTGAGGCAGAGAGAACATGTGCAAAAGAATGAAGGCCAAAGAGAGCTGTGTGCGATATTCTGAAGAAAGACATCAGTGAGCTCTGGCAAGTGTGCCTCGGCTGGAGCATAGTTCTGTAACTGAAAGGTTGCAAGTTCGATCCCCAGTCAGGGCACATGCCTAGGTTGATGGTTCGTTCCATGGTCTACGCAAAGATCCCTAGTCTGGGGCCATACAGGAGGCAACCAATTGATGTTTCTCTCTCACATCAATGTTTCTTTCTCTCCCTTCCTCTGTCTCTAAAAGCAATGAAAAAAAAAAAAGTCCTCAGGTGAGGATTAAAAAAAGAAAAGGCATCAGTGACATGTTTGACTACGTTCCCTGTTTCTAGACTGAGCAACCTTTTGTTTTTTTTTCTCCTAGAGGACAGCAGTGTGTATACAATTGCTGCTTAATTACATTGGGACCTTTGCCTGCCATCTATTAATATGGTCACACAGCATTAATCCAAAGCTGCAGGATGTCCCCATTCATTGCTGTGCTAAAGAACCTCATTCAGAATCGTCTCTTCTTGGAAGCAGCTACGACCACACTCAAGGGAGAGCACTCCAAACCAGTTCTTCCAGCTCCATGAATGACATTTACCCCACAGAAAGTGCAATGTAACATTTTTGACTAAAACAAAATATGCTACCTTTAAAGAATATAAAATTCATCTAGTCAATACATTCACAGTAAGCTTCACTCCCACCTTCAGTCAACAGGCTGAGCTATTCATATTTAAGTTGAACTTTTCAGGTACAGGGTCTCAAGGAGTCCTTATGAAGTCTTTAATACATGCACAGAAATATATTTAACATTGTGGAGAATAGGTAAAGAGCTCCCAGGTACAGAGTTTCAGGAAATTGCAATCTAAACAGGAAAACAAGGTCCATACACACAAAGAAAAAGCAATTCAGTATGGTCTGGCTTTAAGAAGCAAGTTGTATGGTACCACCTGTAAATGCAAAACACCACAGAGAAGGGATGGAGTCGTGTGGACCCCATCTATCTTAGACAAACAACTGCTACCACAGCAAAAGCCGACAAACTGGAATGAAGAATCAATGGTTCTGGGTCACAGGCGGCTGTTTTACAATTCCTAAGGCTCAGGACCACATTTTCTTGATTGAAGGACACATCTTTATTCACATCTTAATATTTCCAAAACTCAAGATGACATGTACATTTAATAATTTATTTATATTTCCTTTGAAAAAGCTGTTAAGAGTGCAGCTCACAATCCATGGCTGCTCAGAATTAAAGAAACACCATACTTTGGTTTAGCCTGTGCTAGGTATGGAGAACACAGGGCGGGACAGTGCGGCTAATAGCAGCAGCAGTTTTAAATGCAGCCTATAAACACTAAAGGTCAGACTAGCTGTTTCTGGAGGTAACCATTTAGGCATATTAAGAAAGGAAACAGTAGGCTCCAAGCAAACCAGGTATGAAAAATGGAGGAGTGGATGACTCCTTTTTTATTCATTTGAATTTGATACATTATATTTGCTACCTAAGGCTTTATACACTTTGGAATGTGTATCAGTTAACAGTGCCAACCATAGCTGTAATTCACTCAATTCCAAGCATAATTTTTAATAAGTGAGCAAACAGGTAACAACTATTATGTTTTTTATTTATTTATTTATTTTTAGAGAGGGGAAGGGAGGAAGAAAGAGAGGGAGAGAAACATCAGTGTGTGGGTGCATCTCACATACTCCCCTACTGGGGACCTGGCCCACAACCCAGGCATGTGCCCCGACTGGGAATCAAACCAGCGACCCTTTGATTCACAGGCCGGGGCTCAATCCACTGAGCCACATCAGCTGGGGCACAACTATCATGTTATGATATGATAAATTATTAAGCAGTAGAACACAGCCTGGAAGTTAAAACTATTTTTTTAATTTTTAAAATATAGTGCTCAATAAGCTAGTTCCTTTCAGATGTTTTTGAAACTTGATTCCATCAATTTACTACAATTTTAAGACACACTAGGTGAGCTGCCAACCAGGGAGATGCTAAATTGTCACCTCACCTGCTTCTAAAGCAAATATCTAACTCTATCTCTTACAGAGTTACTAACTAAATGTCCTTTCAAATCATATAAAAAACAGATAATATAATTTGTCTAGACTTCCTACCAGTTATAATTAACATTAAAGAGGCCTTTTCTTCTTTGTCACCTCTCTCTATTCAGTACTTATTTGGGTTTGTTTGTACTTACTATCTGTTAATCTCCCTTTACAAATGACAACAATAACTCATGCTATTATGCATGGAAATTAAACATGCTGATAACTGTGAAGGGAACTGGGGCTGAAAAAATATTAAAGCCTGTAACTATTTATGCTTCTTGTTTTATTTTGATAATTGAGCTTTTGGTCATGGGCTATTTTAAACAAAACTCTTCTATGGGGGAAATAGGCCCTAATCATATTCAATATATTCTTTGCTTCCATTCACCTTAGTTAAGTACATTTTGGTTAACCCTTTGTTCCCCCAACAAATAATAACTGACTGTACTAAATCTATCTTTCAAAGAACATTTTTGTTGTTAAAAAGAAATAAATATGCCAAGTCTTTGAAAATATTCCATGATGGGGCAAATCATGTACCGCAAGATCTCATTGAGAATTTCACCTCTCATGGGTGTTGAAAACAAAAGAAATGAAAATACTAACATTGTATAAATTCATTTTGAATTATTACTCACAGAGAGAAAACTAAACTTATTTTCATTTCCCATGCTGAGAAATAATGTACAGCCCAAAACTACACTGCCAAGTCAACTGAAGGACAAAAAAAACTTAATAATGCATAGTTCTTTGTAAGTACGACCTATAAAAAGGTTTGGGCTTTACAAAAGAATATTTTATTTATTTATTTTTAGAGAGAGGGGAAGGGAGGAAGAAAGAGAGAAAGAGAAACAGTGATGTGAGAAAGAAACATTGACCAGCTGTCTCCCATACACACCACAACAGGGACTGAACCTGCAACCCAGGCACGTGCCCTGACCAAGAATCGAACCAGCAACCTCTCACTCTGTAGAATGATGCCCAATCCAGTGAGCCACACTGGTCAGGGCAAAAGATTTGGGCTTTAATAAAAACCTCCAGAACCACTAAGAATGTTATCTACTATCCAAACATGTCCATTTTATTATGCAATGTCACGCCAAAGTGGTAAATTGTCATAACCCACAGAAATAAGGTCATTAACATACTTTGTACATTTTATATTTTCATGTACATATTTCTGCATCCCTCTTTTATGGACATACACATTTTGGGAGGTTTGCAAAAATAAAAATATTCTGAATTTTATATAATATACATACATATAGATGTGTGTATATAAAATAAATAATAAAAAACAAATATATATAAATAAAAGAAATAAGGCTATTAAGTTAGTTTTCAGATGGCTATCATAATCATGTTTATAAATACAGGGCTCAAGAGCGGTGAAGCCAGCCTGGCCAATAGCAAGACAAAGACTCTCCAAAACATGCAAAGATCTATCACCTGCTATTTTAGTCTCAGCATCACTAATTCCCTGAAATCATTGTGTAGGAAATTGTGTCACATGCTGATTGGTTATGATTACTGGATTATATTTCTCAGGCCTCAACTGGATGGTTTTGCCTGCACGTGCTACAAAGGGATCGATTTCCACTTGTAACTGAGGCATTCCTATCGGTTGTCCCTTAAACACAAACTGCTATTCATTTGTGTATGTTTGTCTTTTTAGAAGGATGCACAAACAGAAATCACCTAGACATGCAAATGTGGTATATAGGAGGCACTCAAAAATATCTTTTGAATATAGTAGCTCCACTCCCATCCATGGTTTTGCCTTCCATGGTTTCAGTTTCCTGTGGTCAACCCCAGTCTGAAAATATTAAATGGAAAATTCTGGAAATAAAGTGTGCAAGTTCTAAATAGTGTGCTGTCCTGGTAGTTTAATAAACTCTTAGGCAGTCCCGCTCCATCCAGCCCAGGACAAGAATCATGCTTTTGTCCAGTGACTCCACGCTGTACACACTTCCTGCCCATTAGTCACTCAGTAGCCATCTTGGTTATCAGATGACTGTGGAGGTACCACAGTGCTTTTGGACAAGTAACCCTTATTTTTCTTAACTTTTATTCACACAACTTATTTTACAGCATTTTGCTATAGTTGCTCTATTTTATTATTAGTTATTGTCAATCTCTTATTGTACCTAATTTATAAATTAAACTTTACCGTAGTGTGTAAGTACAGGAAAACAATATATATAGGGTTTGGTACTATCTGATGTTTCAGGCATCCACTGGGGGTCCTGGAACATATCCCCCATAGATAAGGGCGGACCTTTGTAAATGAATGAATAAAAGCAAAAAAAGAAAAGTGTACAAGGGCAAGTTCATGGAAAATAATAAGGGTCTAAAATTCATGGTAGTTCTTACTCTTGAGTCAAATATGTGTTGGGTCCTTCTTCTCCCAGTTCCAAACAGTCACACAGTCTGCCCCCTGGCCTCATAGTCCTATAAGCAGCAGACCTCACAGCAGATTTACGGCAATAGCCCCCTACCTGGTTTCCCTGACTCTATTCTCTCCCACAGTCAATTCAAAGACAGGCCAAGTATGGTTTCGTAAGGTGTCTCCATTCCCATCACCCAAATGTATACCTTCCACAGAGTGTTAAGAAGGCATGTTTTGGTTTGGCTTTCCAGTCTTTACAGCCTCATCCCATTCCTCCTTTCTCACCACTCTCTTACACAAACTCTTTGCCCCACCTGCCTTGTTTTTTCACTGTCCTCATCACATTTTGTTTAATGCCACCTCCTTGTCTTTAATCATGCTGTGGAACACAGGTGGCAAACACAAGGCCTGTGGGCCGAACCCGGCCCTCCACCTTGTTTCTACCCAGCGGCAGCACCTAGCCCTTGCTTAAGTGTGAAGGAGTAGTTACATGTATACAGTCCTAAAGTTACATTCAGTCCTCTGAAGGCAACCACGAGGCTGATGTGGCCCCCGATGAAAATGAGGTTGACACTCCTGCTGTATAAGCTCTGCCTACAGTGCCTACTCCTTGAACACCACTTCATTCCTCTCCTATGATATTTTTCCAACCCTCATGGACTTCTCCTCATATTCCAGCTACAACTGAGCACACAGTGCTTTGCACTGTCCCTGAATTATCCGTATTTTTACCTCCTTAAATAGAGGGTCAGGCCCTCAGAAAATGACTTGCTTTGGAACTGGTAGTGTCCTCCACAGTGTCTAGCACAAAGGTTCACACTCAATGAAGAATACAGAATTGAGGTTATGAAAAACTACACCTGTATGTGGTTTCCTCTCCCAATTTACAAGGTCTGTCCAGAAAGTATCCAGCCACGTAATATGAAAAATAGAGGCATTTATTGAAGAAGATACAAGATACATTGTACATAGGACAATGATGCCTCAGTCCCCTGCAAAATAGGCACCTTGGGACCTCACACACTTCTCCCAGTCGCCATCAGCTGCCCGTCCTATTTTCGTGAATCTCATCAATGGTCTGAAATCTCTTCCCTTTCAAAGGTGATTTTAGTTTGGGGAAAAGCCAGAAGTCACAGGGCACCAAATCTGGACTGTAGGGGGCCTGAGTCACCTGGATGATTTGATGTTTTGCCAAAAAACTCTGCACAAGACACGATGCATGAATGAGTATATCATCATGATGAAGCTGCCAATCACCAGCTGCCGATAGCTGCAACTTCTGAATCATCTGAATAGTTTCGGTGGAGGAATGTTCAAGTTTAATGCAAAATTTGATACAGATTTGTTGCTCAACTCAGCCATCATTTTGAATGCTAAGGCCACACAGTACACACACTCACTCAATGGCATGTACCGCCCCCAATGCCTAGTACAGTGAAGTCATTTGTTCATGCATGCACATTCCAGCCCATTATCCTTGGCTGCCAGCTTACATCAATGTCGTGTACACCATTCTTGTTATATTAAGAATGGCTGGACCTTTTCTGGACAGACTTCATATTAATGGGTAATTTTGCATAGGTCTCCAAACCTTTCTCTGAGCCTCAGTCTCCCTGTCTATAAAACAGGAATAATACTTACCCTATTAGAGTTGTTAAGAACATCAAATAAGAAAGCCCACACAGAGTTCAATAAACGTGAAATATTATTATCCTATATATGCTTCCAGTAATGGGCTACAGCTGACAATGCACTATTGAAGATGTACTATTCTAACCAGGGAAGAGTCAGGTCAGTTTCCACCCGGTGCTATCTCAAGACGGAGAATCCCCAATGATGAAGAACGGGTAAGATTAGGCAGAGCTCTATCTCAATTTGATTGCAAAATAATACAACTATGTAGTCAGCGTAAGTGAAATGTTCAGGTTTTTCCTGACAGAAATTATACTGGATTTGAAGTTACAGACGGCAGACTGGACAATGAGGGAAGAGGAGGTGGTCTTTGCTCTGGTTGGGGTTCACAGAGATTTTCAAGAGGCAATGCAATGAAGTAATGCAGTGATGTGTGATTTAAATTGTAATGGCTCTCCAGGAGTGCGATGACAGGGTCACAGGGCCAGGTCTGCCAGCACGCGTGTTCTTAGAATTCATCGTATTATTACTATTTTTCTGTACTAGCCTTAACTGCCCCTCTCCCCAAACTAGATGCACTTTGAGAACACCAAACTCTCTTTTTACCTTAAACCATTTATAATTGTTCTGGGGTTCCCTTGTAGTCACAGTTTTCTGTCACAGAATTATCCCCGGAGTAAAATGGGTCTTCTTATAGACAGTGCACAGTATGGGCCTACAGCTGCCTTTGAAAATGACATGTTGTGATTTTGGATTTCCAGAAATATCAAAAAACAAATTGCTTTCTGACCCACATTTACACCCAAAACGGGGAGAAATTTTTCCTAAGATCTCCAGGGGAAGTTTTAACAGGAACATAATTTTGCTTTTAAAGTTAAATTTTCCACACTGCAGCATGCTGGCATGTCAAAGAGTGCTTATTAAGTCACAGAAAGGTGCCAGAGTAGGAGGTGAAAGAGCAAATCAGAAAAACTACATACATAAACTAACTATTCACCAAAGTTAACACAAAAATATTTTTAACAAAATTATCAAACAAAACAGTTGTGGAAAGTGCCTTGCTGGTCAATGTAAGATTTTGAAATATTATTAAAATTGATTTTTAAAGTAAGACACCTCTTTAAATGAACAGTCACATGTCATTTCATCCAAGTTATTTGAAACTTATTGATCTTATCATTTGTGCAAGGACCAGACTCTGCTATCAGTTTGCTGAAAGGATAATGGAGCACTCCCAAACTGCTATGATAGGTGAGATGCGAACAGTGGTCCTCATTTAAACACACAGAATGGCACTACAAGTGGACACATTCCCACCTCAGCAATTGTATATTGCATGATAAATGAGCAAGTTGTTCTGCTTTGCCTCACATCAAATCCAATATCAGAGCCTTGTTATTTTAATTTGCAATCAGAGGTTGAGCATCAGAAGATGTACCTGAGGGACATTAAAGGGCCCCATGCAAACCATCTTTTCCTGCTACACTGTGAGCAGAGAAAGCCAACAATTACCAGCAATTTTTATTTTACCACTGTAGGACAATACCAGAACAGTTAATATTGTCTCCATGCAAGCAACTGGGGAAAATATACTTAAAATGACTTTATATGGACAATTACATTTTGGGGGGGCAGGGAGTTCAATGGGGGACATGTATCTTTCTGTATGGGCAGCTAAAAATCTCTCTAAGTATATTTAAGCCCATTCTATAAAATACTCTCCCTATTCATCCAACTCAAAAGCAAGCTACATTCTTAGGCTATAATAGGTCACAACTAAGTACACAGTACCTTGCTTCAGGAATAATTTCGCTTTGTCTGTCAACTGTCAACAAAGCACAAAGAGCTCATGCAACCCAGCCATGTACTGTGGATGTTAGAGATCTAACAAAATACAAATAATAAGAATACAAGATTTGTGAGCGGCCCTGCTTTCACTTTATATGAGAAACTGAAAGCATTTCCCTCTCCACATTCCATTAATCTCTATTGTATTACAAATTTTTTTTCACAAAAGATTTCTTTTTCCTATGTGAAGCTACAAGTAACTTGGGGATGTAATACTCCAGCCGCGATGAATGTCCGACTTTCCAACATGAATGGTTATAAATGGATGTGCCAGTTAAGGCATATAGTTATTTCAACAAAGAAAAGGAATCAAAGAATCAAATGGGATGAGATGGTAAAATGGCTACACTGGTGCTTATATTATTATTTTCATTTGAAGCCTCTAAGAAAAATTGTTAATTATTTCCATTACCCCTGCTCTCAAGTTTTCTCATTCTTGAAAAAATATCACCCTCCCTATATACACAGACTTAGAAATAAACTTCAAAAGTATGTCCTGGCTGATGTGGCTCAGTGGATTGAGCACCGGACTGTGAGCCAAAGGGTCACCAGTTCGATTCCCAGTTGGGGCACAGGCCTGGGCTGTGGGCCAGGTCCCCAGTAGGGGGTGCGGGAGAGGTGACCACACATTGATGTTTCTCTCCCTCTCTTCCTCCCTCCCTTCCCCTCTGTCTAAAAATAAATAAATAAAATCTTTTTTAAAACTTAAGAAAAACACAAAAGTAAACTCAAGGTTTTGTTTCATCAATGTGTACCCGGAAAAAAAGACTGGAAGGAAATACTCTAAAATGGCATCACTGGTTACCTGCAGGTGGTTTCTTCTGTTTCTGTATTTTCTAAAATTTCTACAAGCACATATTTTTATAATCAGAAAACCATTATTAAGGAGGGAAGACACAGTTTTGACAAGAGCTTTCAATATAAGCAAATCACTAGTCCATCTGAAAAATATCTTGAGCTATACCATGTGTTCTGTTGTGACCAAGATGAATTTTCCAGGAATGTGCTTATGACAAAAAGGGAGGGAGGCACATAAAATAGTGTTTTCTTTAAAACATTTTATACGAGTTCCAAAATTTCAAAAATGGGTCAATTTAAGCATATAAGCAGTTCTCAAGTAGAAAGTGGCAGGGCATGTATTAGTGGTATTAGAATAATTTCTTAAATTAAGCCACTTGATGAAACCCACACAGCCTTCTGGAGAATGTGATCTGAACACTTTTCTTTATGATGTTGGATTTATGTAGGTAGGTGATAAACCAGTTTTAAAGAGAGGCACTTTGTTCCACGTCTCCTCCCCTGACTTCATTCAGTATACACGTGGATCAGTTGATGTCCAGGGTAGGATCAAATTTTTAAAAATTCAATCAGGAGGACATGCTATAAGCTTATTACGAGCAGAGTTTCTTTTCTGGGCTCAAGTCTAACTAAAAGTAATTTTTACTGTTTGTTTGCTTGCAGGCTAGAATTTATCAGTATGGGTTGCTGTGATCCACCTTTGCGTAAGGAGCAAACAAATGTTAAAATGAACTATACACGAAATTGTCTTAAAGGGCATCTTAAAATCAGAATAGCGTTCAAACCATCACCAGGCAATGTTTGTTCATTTAACTTTAATTATTTTCTCCTCGAGAATGGTACTAATGAAACTGAATATCTTGCATGGTTTCGAAGGACTGTTTGAATAGTCTGTAAACAGAACTAAGGGTAGACAAGAGATCTGGCTGAGCCAGGGGGTTGCTAGGTGATGTAGAATGTAAACTCACAAACTTGTTAAGGTTTGCCTTGCTTTCATGCCACTTTCACACACTCTCAAAAGTTCTGAGACTTGGTTTTTCAGGTGGCCATTAAAAAAAAGAAGAGACCCCCTCCCTCCGAAATTCACTCCCCCCAGATGCTCTGCCAGATTCGGAAGAGAAGAAATCCATCTGACCTTTGGATATAACCTGGGAAACTTTTGGTTTTACATAAACATAGAATCGTGTATTTTGCGAACGCCCGTGATTTAAGAAACAAATCTCACAAAGGTGGATTTTTGAATTTCAAAAACACATTTCTAATCTTTTTGAATTCAACATGAAATAAAATGAAGATTTCCTTCCAGTAAACAAAAATGTGATCACGGCTTCGAGGATTCGAGGCTATAACCTTAGCACAGATTATTTTCGTGATAAGCCTTTGGGTTTAGCCACTCATCTCTCTCCTGGCCTACACCAAGTTTGACCGCCTGTGAGGCTGCTTCCTTTGGCCCCCTCCCCCAAGCTCCTTTTTAAGTAGCTGATCAGAGATTGTCCAGTAAGAGCACTTTATTAGATCATCAGCCAGAGGGGTTCACAAGTACTGAGAGCAATGGGCTCAAATGCGGCACATCAGTTTTAATAGACCAGGGGCTACTAGTAAACTGCAGATACTGCTGAGAACTTTCCATGCACTGAACTCTTGAAAAAAGCACCGTCTCTCCAGCTTAAATGCAGCTGCCTCTTTCAATGCCGCAAATGGGTAAATTTGACAAAAAAGCCACCATTAAGACTACATGAAAGGCTCAAGACAACATCCTTTCAATGCTTTGTACTTCAGTAATCAGATGTACTTACTCACCCCCTCCCCCAAACCCGATCAAGAACTATTTCTGAATGGTAGGAAATAATTCCACTTTGTACATCTTTTAGTTAATCAAGACTTTCTATTCAGCAATTTGACCTTTTGTTCAAAACAGGATTATCAGTTTTTTCGCCAGTTACCAAGGGCGACTCGCATGGTGAACATAATTGCAATAATTTGCAAAACACCATGGCAACCCACATTACAACTAGGTAAATACTGGGCTTTTGTGCTACATTGTTATTTTCAGAGATGCTGGAGTCAAAGAACGAATGACAAATGAACACAAAATTTATATTTGCTTTGTCTCAAAAGAGAAGAAAATTGATAACAAGAATTGGGGGGAAACCGACTACAGCTGTAATTTCTAACTTGATTAATTAGGATGGTAACAGTCCTTAACAGTATATTCAACAAACAGCCCTGACTTCGTCTCTCCACCCACCTCTTTCTATACCGCTACCACTATCCCCCCCACCCCAGACAAATTTTTTCAGCTTGGAGAACAAACATCCCCCATTTGCTCTTTTCTTCAACTTAATGGAATCCTTAATTGCAGAATATTGTTCTCCTGCTCTTCACAGCAGTGAAAACGGAGAAAAGGAGGAGAGTGCCAGGGCAGACAGGGAGCTACAGTCATTTTCCCCCTGCCTCTTCTGGACACCCCAGGCTCAGTGATGAGACGGCATTTTTCTGGTCTCAGCAGCTGTTTCGTAGCAGACAATAAAGTAAAAACTATTTAGCTTTGCAGAAAAGCCACTTCTCTCCTCTTGGCAATACAAGGTAAGTCTACACGCCGAGTTGAAGTTTCATAATTTAAATGCCAGAATGCAAGGTGAGAAAATCCTGTTAATTTAAAAAAAAACATGAATTTTTCCTGTAAATAATTAACTGTGCTTCTGTCCAAAACGCTCTTGAAATGCATGTTTGCTGTTTGAGGAAGATGTTCAACTATAGCACCAATGTGCTGAGAAACACTTTATACTCAGAGAGAGCCCAATTCAGGAGACAATCTAAAAATTGAAACTCAGTACTCAGGAATTAATACAAAAATCAAACTCATTTTGATTTTTGAAACGTAGTCACAAAAAAACTATTATCTTTCTTGTAATAAATGTGATGATTAGAAAAGTTACAACAGAATTGTTTTACTCAGGTATAAAAGGCAGGTTCTATTTTATAGTAAAGGAGCAGTTTTTTCTGAGGCACAAATGCTGCTACACTGCTTCGCTTCTTGGAAATGAACAAAATAGACTTTCCATGTAAAATGTAATGTTTTGTGATGACAAGAGGAAAAACACACACAGAAAGGGCTCACAGAAGTTACACTGCCGATATCTGAAGAATAAGAAGTTCCAGATGCACTCAACACAGCCCAGCCTGCTTTCCTCTGTCTGCCATATAACAAGGCAGAGCAAAAGGAGTTTCTCCACTGATCTGCAGCATATTACCGCTAACTTTTGAAAAATCAAATGAATCTGATGCTATAATGGGTCCGTTCTTATTTTGTCAGGGCTGAAAACTCCCAGACAGATTTCGAAGATTCAGCTTGGAGAAATCACAATATAACATTCTTCGGAATATGCCTCCGAAATTACAGATACTGTGATTTCTCCGGAGGAGCAGAAATCAAAAGAATGTGACACATTAACTCCTTCTCAGTCAGTGCCGACCTGTTTATACTTGGAAAATATATTTTATTTTCTGGCTTAATTCATTCTGAATTTAACATACCTGTATTAAGTATATTCTTGTCAAAAGTCCAAATGTGAAGAGGAAATGTATCCTTTAATGCCAAATAATAAAGGGGTGGATAAGTCTTCAGTACCTTTTGATCAAATAGACTTCATGACAGATCATAAAGTGGGCATAAAATCCCCATGACAACTGAAGTTCTTTAAGAAACTGTTTCATATATATATGAAATACTTTATAATCTATTTGTAAGTGGATATCTTCACTTACAACATTTTCCTGATACACTTGATCCCTCCTCCTGCCCCAACCTTTTGTGGCTTCTGTTCCAGTGGTACTTTTCCTTTTCTACCCACCCCCACCTTTGGCCAACTAAATAGGATGCTTCTTGACTTCTATTTGTGAATTGCAACATCCAACGGTTTGTAGTGTCAACACATTACCCAACGTCGAGAATGGCAAATACCTAGCAGGCGACTACATTCCACCTCCAATTTCATCCCCATGGCCCACGTAGGGGTAGAGCTGGCCCTTACTGTGAAACCCACCTGCTATCCCTGGCCCAAGTCCTTGTTCTAGAATTTTCAACTCTGGATGCACATGGGAATCACCAAGGGAGCACTTTCACACAGAATGTTGGGCACTACCCCAGAGTTTCTGATTCAGTGGGTCTTGGGGTAGGGCCTGAGAATGTGCATCTCTAACAAGTTCTCAGGGGATACTGGGGCTGCTGGCCTGGGGACCACACTTTAAGAACCACTGGTCTGGGGTACAGAATGGGGACTGGGATTTTAAACAGCAACCCAAGTGATTCCGACGTGTGGTCACAGCTGAGACCCACTGTCCATATTCTCATTCTCTGTTGTTCAGAGAAAACTACTGGTTACTATCTTCTGAAGAATGAACTTTATAAACAGAATCGTACCGAAAAAAATCTTTCTCTCAACTCTTTCTCATTCAATATTTACTCTTTCTTTAGATGTTGTCAATGTGGTTCTCTTTTACTTTTTCCAAGTTCTCCATGCAGCATTAGAACCAGCAAACCCTCAAGCCAGACTTAATTGTATTAAAAGAGCTGACCAATTTCTACACGGTTTAGATCATGTATGCAGCTAGTTAACACCCTTCCTTTAAACAAACCAATGAACAAAGAACCTTACTCTAATGATAGCAATAAAGTCCCTACAGCATGAAGTGTGCTTTACTGAGGAACACAAAATTTTAGGAGTACTGGTGGAAACAGTGTCGTTCTACGAGAGCAAGCACAATTACATTTTTGACTTAACAAGTGATATGAAATAATATATCTAGACCCCAAATCTTAAAGTTGGGAGGGACTTTAGAGTTCTAGTCTAATCCTTCATATTCTGAGAAAAATGAAGTCCAGGGAAAAGTATGTTCCTTGCGCATTCCCACAGCCATTAGCTGCAGAGCCACTGGGTTCTGAACTTCTAGTCCAGGACTCTGCACCCTATACCCACTCCACTTAATGCACCAGCCAGTAGCTGCATGCAGTTCCTGGGCACTTGAAATGTGGCTGGTCCAAATTGAGATGTGTCACAAGTATCAAACATACAAAGACTTCATCCAAAACAGATAATATATCTTACTGATAGTTTTAATATTCATTAGAGATTGAAACATTTGGGATATGATGGGTTAGCTAAAATCTATTATTGACTATTTCTTCCCTTGTTTTTAAAAATACGAATGGAGATGTATCGTGTACACTGTTTTAAATCCTGCTTTTTCCACTTAAAAGTACAGGAAATTACAGCCCGTAAGTACATGCAGACCTGCAATGTTCCTTTTAATGGCTGCACAGAATTCTATTTTTGATTGTAATACTTCAACAAATCCTCTTCTGATCAGCGATTTTCCATACGGTACCTTTGATAACATCTTCAAGTACTGTACATCAGGAAGGAGAAATACTCAAATTGGAATTGCTGAGTCAAATGGCATGTTTATTTAAAAATTTGACAGATGTCACCAAATTGCAGTCCACAGAGGGCATACCAGTTTTCACACCCACTAATGGTGTATGCTAGAACTCCTTTTTCCACACCCTTGCCTACACTGCTTGTACCTAACGTTTGGATCTTTGTCATTTTCATAGGTGGAAACTGGTATTCATTTGGGCTTCAGAGCTTAAGAGGAGAATGGGGGAAAAGGTACAGGGATTAAGAAGCATAATTGGTAGGTACAGAATAGACAGGGGGAGGTTAAGAATAGTACAGGAAATGGAGAAGCCAAAGAATTTACATGCACGACCCATGGACATGAATGAGGGCGGGGCGGATTGCTGGAGGGAAGCAGGGTACCGGGTGGAGGGGGCAAATGGGGAAAAACTGGGACAACTGTAATAGCATAATCAATAAAATATACTTTGAAACAAAGAATGAGCTTAAACATCTGTATCTACATTTATAAGCTATTTCTTTCTCCATGAATTGCCTGTCTCTCCCCTTTACCCATTTTTCTACTAGATTATTGGTCTTTTCTCCTTGATTTGCAAGAAGACTTCTTTATATGTGCAGGAAATTAGCCCTTCAGTCATTACATGGGTTGCAAATATTTTCCCCAGCTCATGATTTCTCTTTTGATTTTATGGTTTGTGTGTGTGTGTGTGTAATTTTGTGCCCCGCAAAAACTTTCACTTTTAAATTTGCAGTCAAATAGATTGTTATTTTCCCTTTTCAGATTCTGAATTTTGTGTCATTTCAAGAAGTCTTCCCAACTCCACATTATTGAAAATATCTATTTACTTTTATATTTATTCATTTCCTAAGTTTAAATTTTTGGTCCACCAGGAATTTGTTTTAGTGTAGAGAGCACTGTATTTTCCCCCCGGATGACTATCCCCTACTGATATAAATCACCCCTTTATACAATACTAAATGCAACTTTAGGTTGGACTTTCTGGACTTTCTGTATTGGCTCCGTTAAAATCAAGACAGCACCAAAATATTTTAATTACCCTAAACTCCTAAAAACTTTAATAACTGGTAGGTCATCTTCTTTGTGGGAATTTTGCTATGAATGATTCTTTTTCTTGTCTAATTACAATAGCTAATACTTCTAAAAGTTGGTATTTATCAAGATTTTCTGTGGGCTGCATCTAGCATCAGATTTCCCAAGATTGTAGGACTGTGGACCCAAGCCACCAAAGGATCTGTACAATTGGAAAAAAGTAATTATATTAAAATTGCTACAAACTTTGGTGCAAAACACTTAAAATCAACTTCAGGGCTAAAGTTATGTTAAGGATATTAAATGGTTAACTAAATACTAAAATGGTTCCTTTTATCTTGGGGAAATTAGTCCTCCTGAAAGCTCTCTTTCCTAACATAATCTTAATCATTCCCCCTGGCTCTGCCTCTAAAAGAAATTTGTGAAATTGAAGAGACCTCAACTGTGGTGGCCTGTGTCTTCTTTCATTTAAAAAAATGGTGTTATATGGTTGGAAGGTCTGTCCTCGCATAAGAATCCTGTAATTTTAGGGCATAATTTTAAAAAATGAACATGAGGTTCCCCATAACCCTTCATGACTTAGCCACCACTGAGGTTAGGAAAATATATGCATATTCCTATCACTGAAAGTATTTCCTTTTAACGAAATCTCATTACTCTACCATTAGTAAGTTAGGGTTTCATGTTATTACTGTTTTCACGCAACTGGCCGTGGCTGAGTAGCATACCCCAGTGATGTCTAGTTCCCAAAGTGTGGTCCCCAGACCAGCAGCCTCGGCATCACCTGGGACCATATCAGACATGTGAACTCTCAGGCCCCACCCTAGACCTAGAATTGGACACTCTGGGGTGGCACCTAGCAATCTGTGTTTTAACAAGCCTTCCCTGGTGTATGAAAAATGGGCATGCACTTACACAAATAAGGTTTAATAAGTATAAATCACGATGCTGAATTGTACACACTACCAAGTTGTAAGGTACAGGGTATGGAAGAAGTAAGGCCTTACTCCATTGTGGCTGGTAGGGTAATAAAAAGTGTGTAGTTTTAATTTGAACATTTTACCTAAAATGTCATATGGTGTGCTTGAGTATGATATTGTTTATGTTACAGAGTTACACGCTTACGGCTTTATAATAAAAGATTTTGTAATAAAAAGGGGGTGCTATTTGTGCTAGACCCTGTATCTAGAAGCCAGGCTAAGGCGGAGTGCTAGAATGACAGAAGGCTAAACATCATCCATGCTGACCCTGACATCTGCCCATTATGCCACCCCTCTCAAAGCACCAACTACTCTATGCCCTTCTGAATACTTCTATTACTCAGGATTTGAATATATATTTTCAGGGCCTACCATTTCTAAATTGGAAGAAGCATAAGGAAAGAATCTCTAAAGAAAATACCATCCACCTTAGCGGATGTTTTCACGTGTTACCAAAATATGTTCAAAGAAAAAGTCTTTCGCTTCAGCTCCCCAACTCTCTTAAACTTGCTCAGAATCTTCTAACTAGCTCCTGAATCTATTTTCATGTCTCGCCCGCCTGCACCAAGGCTGGCAAGCATCCCACGGGTGCTGAGATAAACTCAGGGATGCCATCCATTCACTAGTCCACTGCCCTACTTCTGATTCTACTCTGGGGCTTATGGGATGCTGATGGGAAAAGATCCTCTTCAGCTCCTCATCTGATGTTTTCCATAATAAAACTAAGGAATTTGACTCTGCTGCACATGTACAGTCACTGAGTGCTCCTCCACCACACCAAAGCCAAAAATGGGGTTAGAGTAGGTCTTTAATTCACTAAGAACAGAGAGGGCTCTATATCTAATCAACTCTCCTTCCCTGAAAACATGCTTATAAGGCCTCGTACGAGAGAAGCAAGCAGAGATATCAACATTTCTATGCGCTAGCCTGCAAACTATCGTTGAGGAAGGACAGTCTCATGTAACAGAATGGATTTTACGAATTCTGTGGAGATAAGAGGTCTGAGATGCTATGCTAACTGAATGCAAACCTGATGCATAATTACTGAACATGCTATAAATGCTCCTTGCATCAAGGCTGTCAAATACCTGAGGTACTTTCCACTCCAATATGAAAGGAGACTCTCCGCTCTACTGATATATTTCCACTATCACCAGAACACTGATGATCATAGAGATATGCGGGTCCAAGTATCTGGAGTGGGGATATAGCTATTCACATGTCTGCCAAACTGCTTCCCTAAGCAGAAAGGACTTGGCCTTGATCTAGCCCAGCTTCTACCCAAGCTGCCTATACTAGGGACATCATTACCAAAATTGCATTGGAAGTGACTTTTACAGTGAAAATATGCCAAGATAGTTGTATTTTTCACGTATTTATATGAATTCAATCAAAAGATCAAATAATTAGATCAAACATTGAAGTCCAACAACCTGCTGGACCTGTATTTAAAAACCTAATTTCCATTGTCTCTCTTGGGTAATGAATATTTTTATGTGGGAAACCTGGAGTGAGAGAGTGAGCATGACTTTAAGTGCCAGAGGTCCAAAGGAATTAATATAAAAGATTAAAAGATATTTTCAGGGTATAGGATAGAAAAGAGGAAGGAGAAAGGGAGACAGAAAATAACCACAGGCCAGTTCCCCAGTCCCCAAGGGCTGGGATCCTATCATTCAGCTTTGAGCCCTGATGGCCTAGCCTAGTGTCTGAACCACTGCAGGAGCTAAAGAGGTGTTCTTTTAACTTTTTTTTTTTTTAACTTTTAAAGTTGACTTTTAGAGAGAGAGAGGGGGAGAGGGAGAAACATCAATTTGTTGTTCCATTTATTTATACGTTCACCGGTTGATTCTTGTACGTGCCCTGACCAGTGATCGAACCTGCAATCTTGGTGTATTGGGACAACACTTTAACCTGGGCTGGATGTTCTTTCAATTTTAAACTGCTGGAATTAAACTCTGTGACATCAAGATGAATTCAAATGGCTGAACTCTAGGCTAGGTTGCAGGTGAAACTCCAAAAGCCCTTCCTTGCAGGAGGAAGTAAAGAAGCCCTGGGCCAAAACGGAACCAACTCAGAGCTCTGCCCTCACCTCACTGCTTCAGGAGCCACATCCTTAGGGCAGACTCCCTCACCCCAGGAGACTTTAGCTGTGCCCTCCTCGGACTATGGCAAGCAACACCTACCCTCCCACTTTCATGGGATGATACTATAAGCCGAATGTGGGACCAGTGTCTTAAAACTGCCTTAAAACTATAAAGACTTGCAAACAAGTGACATTCTCTCTCTCTCTCTCTCTCTCTCTCTCTCTCTCTCTCACACACACACACACACACACACACACACACACACAAAGTCTTCTTTCTTGGCAATATACAGCACAGTATTTGTGGGCTTTCTGCTTAAAGGGATAATTTGAACTATTTCATCAGAATGCTGTGGAGCCATTGCTTACTGATGAATTACTTAGGGATTAAGAGGTGATCCGTTTCACTTGGAAACTTCTCGAGGTCCCTTCAGAGCCGACAGCTAAATGATGATTGCATTCATTAAATATTGAATACATAACCAAAAGATATGTTTTGCTGGTTGATGAAAGATAAATATCAAGTGAAATCACACTTTTAGAGAGATTATGCTTGAAGTTAAAAGTGTCCGTCACCCACTTTCTTGTGGGTAACCAGGCTTTTCTGCTGGAAATCAGAGTTTTCAGAGAATTCAAAGATACCATTGTTACTCTGCTACTGCCTCTCAAAGCTTTTCAACATATATGACTTTGGGAAGTAAAGCCATATTTCAAGTTTTTTTTTTTAAATTCCCAGATGATACTTCCATCACACAACAAGCAGTTTATAAACTAACTGCAAAGTATATAGGCCCTGCCTGGAAACTCCAAAAACAAGCCAGAACATCATCTACACTGACCAAGGAGTGAAAATATGAGAAAACCACCTTCTACTAAACAACCGATGTGACTGCCCCTGTTCACCATGAAGAGCAGCCCAGCATTATTTAACCTTTTCCCTAACACGGGCAACATTAAAAAACACTTATGAATTTAGGAGACTAAAAGTTAGGCTTGAACTGGAAATGCCAGAGAGAGCCGCCATTATGTTCATAATTCAACACTGTGTTATTCAATGCAACCTAAGGGGCAGCTTTTGCAGTGCACAAATACAAACTACACATTTCTGAAAGGTCAGGGAACACTAGGAGACAAGAACAAAGTGAATTAGTGAAAAACGAATTCAGTACAGATTTTTACATTTAGAAGTCAAAGTTAACAGAGTTTCTTACTAACAAAGTACCATCTCTCAGAAATGGCGAGTTATAACATTAAAATAACATGCTAAATATTTCATATAATAGTTGGAGCTTTCCCTTCCACAAGGTACATTAAATTTCTCCTTTCCATCTCTGCGCTGTTTGCTGTTCACTTTCAAAAAGTAATTTTGTAAAAATGTATTTTCCCTCTCATTAAGAACCCCAGTGACTCAAGAGCTAAAGAAAAGTAGATCTATGAGAGTTGAAAAAGATTTAGCTTGATATTGCAGTATATTTACATTACCATTTATATATGTATATATGTTTTCAAGGTCAGTGTGAAGTTATTGTAAATCACTGCCTTAAAAAGAGCATACATGTATTTTTTGGATAAAATAAAACCTCATACTTTGTAAAGGTTTCATACGCATATTTAAAAAATACACAAAGTTGTTTCAAGTAGAAAACTAGCTTACATTCTTTCTGAAGAACAAACACATTGAACTAAAACTTCAAGGCCAAGGAGACGCAAAGGAAAGAGCAAGTCCTGATAATGGTATTAGGGAGCCAGAAAGCATGGTAAAAGTGAGACTAGAATTTTCCAAGTAACTCTAGGTCAAAAGGATTATTTCCAACCTAAAAACTTCATGAAATAAAAACAAAGAGTATAACACCATAATTCATAAAAAACTGGTAGATGTCCTGTTCATATTTTAAAAAACTCACTAAATTGAAAGGGGGAAATGAGTCATTTTACTGCCCAACTACTAATATGTTAGAATATTAAATCACCTATAGAAATTTCAAGAAACAAAATAAAAAATTTTACTGTATAAAGGATGAAAAAATGTAAAATTCACTGTTCAAAATATTTTTTGTTTATTTTAGTTTCACAGTCAAACAATCAGCTTATGATTTATGTGAATATTTTAAATTAAATGGAAAGATTATTTTGTCATTAAAGTAGTACATTTGAGCAAATCTAGTCTATTTTACTCATCTATTTTAAAATAATCTAAGAAATAAGAAGTATGAAGATAAAAATCTTAATATGCAGTTTGGTAAAGTTCAAGTCAGTCTTTGAACAACACGTTTATCTATCCAGTAAAGCTTGTGTTAATGCGATGTAAGAGTTTGGCAAATTCAACTTTAATGGAGCATAAAAGTGCTTTTGCTTGAAAGTGAGATCATTTTTAAAAATTCAAAGCATGACCACTTTTTCTTTTTTCGTAGGAACAATCTGATACAAGCAGCAAAGCTTAAATAAACTAGAAACATTTCAAATGATCCATAAAGGATTAATAAGCACTGCGGGAAGTCCTATAGGCTCAGCGTATACATTTTCCATCTCTCCCCCCCCCACGATGGGCATGATATGAAATTCTAAACAGACGTGAAGTTTCAAAGTCCCTGAATGTTAAAGGGCTGTCATGTCGAAGTGAGAGTTCACAACTCAGGGCTCTCTAATTTGAAATGGATCAAAATGACGAGGGTATTAGGACAAGAATCATTCCAATTTGGACATTCAATTAAAAAGGTCTTCTTGCTGAGGGTAAGAGCCAGTGGTCAGAAGCAAAACTAAGGTAAGAGGAGTAGAGGTAAGCTACAGGCCACTAATATAACAAGAGCAAAATGACAGCTGTTATTTTAGCAGAGATAATCTATGCTGAAACACAAAACACACGCACACAATTTCTTTCAATACAATTTTCTTGTCTTCCCCACTGACTTCTGTGATTACTACAGAAAGCAGGGTTCTAAGCACATTTCTCAACTGAATCCTCAATCAATAATAGTAAAAAATTCAGATGGAAGACATGGTGAAATGCATTATAGCATTAGTACCTGTTTGCAAAATAGGCTGAACTTATCAATATGCACAGAAGTTGATAAGAAGAAACCTCACGCACCCACAACAGATCATATTTTTCTAACCCCAAAGCTCAGTCGCATTGCCTGTGTTCATCAAATCGAAATTCTTTTCATTTTAGGCTAGGCAATCTTCCTTCCTAATCCTTATAACTAATTCTTCAAGAATAAATATGCTTCATAGAAATTCCTTAGTTTACATTAAAATGTTAACAGTTCCCCAAAAGTATAAAGCCCTATTTTCTGTGAAAGATAAAATACCAAATTTTCCTTATCTATATACATCACTGATTACAACTCAGCACAGGGCCCTAAATTAAAGATTAGAATTTTTTAGTAAGAGCCCAGGTTTACTCAGAGGAAGGCAAAAAAATATTCCTTAGCTTTTATACAAACTTTAGAATGTGCATATTTTTCAACCTCTGATGTCTTAATAATGCCTTCACAGAAGAATTAGTTATTCCTGTTACTACAACGAGATTTAGTTTCTTAAAATGAAATTCTAATACTAAATGAGAACAGTGACATTTAATAATACCAATGAATGTTGGGCTCAACAAAAGCTTAAAAGCAGATAAACAAATAATAGAATTTGTTTCAAGTAACAGAGAGTATACAACTGTCAACCTTTCACATATCAGCCATGTAAGAATACAGAGGACCTTTACTAAGGTTTTGGCTATTTTATTGCTAATTCACATCACCATAAGCAGATGGGCAAAAGAAATGAACTTGAAGCAATTAAGACTTCCATGGTGGTAAATTTAATCATTTATTGAACACCTACTTTGTTCTCTGAATTTTCTAGCAACTTGAAAGAGCAGGATGTAAAGTGTCACTCTGATGTGGAGGCTTCTTGAAAAGAGGATATGGGTTTTGCATTGGAGGTCCAAATTTAAATCTCAGCTCTGCAATGTATTATCCTTCTAACAGTGGCTGAGTTTCTTACTGTAACATCAGCTTCTTTATTTGTAAAAATGGAAAATATCTCTTATCACACAGGGTTGCTACAAAAAGGAAATGATGCCATGTAGATAAAAAATGCTTAGCAAAGTGTTAGCTCAAAAAAAAAAAGAATAATCTTTCTTCTACCATCTGAAAGTCTAAAACATTATAGGGAACAAAATTATTTTCCAAACCAAAGAATATACCTAACAAGAAAACTGTATTAAAGAAATTGTAGGAGAAAAGTTATACATTCAAAATTCTCTAGGAATTTGGCAGGGCGAAGAACCCTTCCATAGCTGTAATGTCAATGAAAGGCTTCCTGGAACTGAGATGGGCTTGGGTGCTGAAGGCTAAGGAGAACTGAAACAGATTGAGATGGCAACTGGGTGAGGACAATCCCAGCAGTCGTGAGAAAAACAAGCAGGTCTCTCTAGAGGAATAATAATTTGGACAGTGTCACTGAACGGGAGAGTCTGTAGGGAGGGAAGGTTGGATTATACAATGTCTCAAATGCCAAAATGAAGACTTTCGCTATAATTCTGCATAACTTTAATTAAGCCACTGCAGAACCCATGAGTGTGTATAAATTGTGTCCATTATATTCTAGAGTCAAGTATAAAAGAGGATAGGATCCTACCTATGGAGCTAAGGTCAAAAAACTGCCCAAATACATTTGGCCTGTATCCAGTATAATCTAGTCCACCAAGAACAGCCATGATTTAAAAATAGAGTTGCAGAAAGACAAAAATTAAAGTTGAAAATTTTAAAGAGATGAGATTGAGTCGTCAATTATAAAGCTTGAAGAAATGAAAGAGAGATGTGCATGATATTTACAAATATTAAAACAAGAAAAGCGTAAAGGAAAGTGGCTGTCTTCATTTAATGCTCAACACGGGCATGTAGTGGGCCTAGAATGGGGAAGAACGTTCACATTAGCCATGGGGAAAACCTTCTCAATGCGGAGCTTATGAAGACTAGAAGACAGCCCAGCAAGACACTGCAGCAGTACCATTAATGCAAAATATTCAAAAGATTTTTGAAAGCACAGTGGCAGAAAGATAGATTTCTCAAGATGCAGTGTTTTCGCCTGGGTGACCCGCAGACCACACGTTAGTTCTACAATATATGACTTTTGGATTAAAGCTAGAGGTGGGGGGGCTCCTTCCAGACATGGAGAGCCCTTAATGATAGTGCAGCTACAAAACTGCACAGTGATCAAGAGTTACTGAACTAAGAAAAACCTCGGCAAGTACTCCCTCAATTATTTCGGCCCTTGGGCACTTCGATGGGAAACTACTCATTGATATTATTCGTTTTCCAACATTCATTTTATAGAATAGCAAGGCAGAGTCAAATGTTGACTTACTATGGTAAATAGAGGGGAAAAAAGCCTGCTTTGATTTCCTTTCCTTTATTACCACCTTGGTTTTGTGTTTTAGAATGTCGATTATGTTTGAAAAGAGGCTGGAGGATGGGGGGGGGCTCATCCCTTCAATGAAGACAAAAGATAGCAGCAATTTTGTTCTGCTGTGTGAGTGTTACCCCCCTCCTTAATTCTCTCACCATCATATTAAACTTTGATTTTCAACAGCATCCTGAAAAATGTATTATATTTCACTTGTTATTCTAAAAGAATTAATAGGCAACAGAGAAAGGATAGAAATAGGGCAAAAAATGTTTTTGTGCTTTTAGACCAGCTAAAATTTGCAGAGTTTAAAATGACTAGAAAGGCAAACTGTTAGGTATTCACCAGGAAAATGTGAATGTTTTCCCAAAGGCATTATTAACAATTAATAATCATTACACTGGTGCCTTGTTTACCTGACCTTGTGTAAATTCACCAGCCTGGTAATTAGACCCATATTTTGCACATTTGTATATTTCCATGCATAGATTTGACTCATTCATTCATCCATTAAAATTTGCTTGACAGACGTAGATGAATAATCAAGCTACAATTTGTATTTACTGGATTATAGAAAATTGCCCAAACTGTTAAGTTCAAGGAAAGCGCATTCTTGTCTCTCTCTTGTGACTGATGTAAAAGCAATTACACATCAGAAGATTGCCCCGAAGCTCTCAAAGAAGTGGCGCTGCTTCTGCAATCCGGGGTCTTTACAGGATCTTTTTTTCTGAACATAGGGACTGTTTAAAGAATAACACTAACAGAAGAAAAAAAAGATCCCTGTGCAAGTAAATTTATCATTTAACACATTATGCTGTAATTTCACATAAACAAGTGATGTTCTCATCAACCCTCTACACCCCAAATAAGCAATGCAGCTTTATTCTGCAAAGGCAGTATAGGAGGTGGAAGTTTTGAAAAGGAGAAATAAGGTAACTTTTTGGAAATGGATTTATGACAAGTACTCCCCCCCACCACTTCCCCTAGGAAACAACATCTACAAAACCTGTGTAAACCTCTCCTTACCAGCAATAAACAAGAAACGAAGGCACTGTACGTTAAGATTTCATTGTTAATGGATTTTCATGCAAAGAAGCAGAACACATTTTAGTGTTCACTGCTCCCTAAATTGAGATGTTCAGTACTCGCCAAACATGCTGTCATGTGGAACCATATTTTACACTATGGTATTTATTTTGCTTTTGCAGTCACTAACTGAACCATTGCTATTACACGTTTTCTGGTCCAAGGTACAGTACTTCTTTTACACAGCTGAAGATACAACAATTTTGCTGTCTTAAAGCCATCGCTTCAAACTGCTTATTTTGATTGTCTACTTTAGAAGAAAAGGAGTGATTCCTGACTTTAAAAAAAAGTGTGTGTGTGTGACCAGCAATCTCAGAATTTTTTACACCTCTTATGTAATAAATCAAATTTTATAAAAATATACATAAAGATGCAATGGTACATTTTATATATTACTTGGGATATTTAGCTGAAAAAGAAATAAAGATTGCTCAGAGCCTGTTTTCCCCAACATTATGCTAACATTTACGCAGATCAAAATTTGACCTAAAGCAGATTCTTTGAAGAGGCAACAGTAAGTGACTTACTGATAAATTTGACAAAAAGGTTCCCCCAACTTCCAAAGCATGCATCTCACTGTTTGTTTTAATCACCAAGACCTAACTGGTTTCTTCCTAACAGTCCATCCTTACTTCTTATAAAAAACATTAACCATCCTGATGGATAGCAGACGTTAACTTCTGTGATGATGGCCTATCATCAGCTCAATGATCACCAAAGAGCCAGGTAAAGCATTAGTTTAGAAAATGACTTCTAGTTTGCCCGATCCCTGCACAGCGCCCCCCAACACCCAGCCCTCAGAGCTGTCAGCCTGCTTACCATCTATGAGTCTCTCTCTATTTGCTTGTTAGTTCAGTTTGTTCATTAGATTCCACATTTGAGTGAAATCATACGGTATTTGTCTTTCTCTGACTGGTTTATTTCACTTAGCATCATGTTCTCCGGGTCCATCCATGCTGTTGCAGAGGGTAAAATTTTTCTTCTTTTTTATGGCTGTGCAGTATTCTATAGTTTAAGTGTACCACAGCTTTTTAATTCATTCAAGCATTGATGGACACTTGGGCTGCTTCTAAGTGTTGGCTATAATAAATAGCGCTGCAATGAACATAGAGGTGCATATATTCTTTCAAATTAGTGTTTTGGGTTTGTTCAGGATGTTTTCCCAGAAGTGAAATCACTGGGTCATAACACAGCTCCACTTTTAATTTTTTGAGGTATCCCCATACTGTTTCCCACAGTGGCTGCACCAGCCTGCATTCCCACCAACAGTGCACTAGGGTTCCCCTTTCTCCACATCCTCATCGACACTTGTTGTTTCTTGATTTACTGATGATAGCCATTCTGATCAGTGTGAGGTGGTATCTCATTGTGGTTTTCATTTGCATCTCTCTGATGGCTAGTGATGCTGGGCATCTTTTCATGTGTCTATTTGCCATCTGTATGTCCTCTTTGGAGAACTGTCTATCCAGGGCCTTCACTCATTTACAATTGCAACAATAACAACAAAAAAGGTACCTAGGAATAAATTTAACCAAGGAGATAACACACCTGAGCTGGAAAATTATAGGATACTGGGAAAAAAAACTGAGGAAGATACAAATAAGTGAAAGTACATACCATGTTTGTGGATAGGAAGAATTAACATCATTAAAATGTCTATACTATCCAAAGCACTGTATACATTCAGTGCAATTCCTATTAAAACACCAATGGCATATTTCACGGAGCTAGAACAAATATTTCAAAAATGTATATGAAACCACAAAAGATCCCAAAGAGTCTCAGCAATCTTGAAAAAGAGGAACAAAGTTGGAGGCATCATACTACCTGATATCAAACTATACTACAAGGCCATAGTAATCAAAACAGCATGGTACTGGTTAAAAACAGGCATACAGATCAATGGAATACAGTACAGAGCCCAGAAATAAACCCACACCTTTGTGATAAATTAGTATTTGACAGAGGAAGTAAAAACATGCAATGGAGTAAAGACAGTCTATTCAATAAATGCTGTTGGGAAAAGTGGACAGATACATGCAAACAAATGAAACTAGATCACCTCCTTGTACCATACACAAGAATAAACTCAAACTGGATCAAAGACTTCACTTTAAGTCCCCAAACCATAAAAATCCTAGAAGAAAACAACTTTGATTTCAAAGCTAAACACAAGGAGCTATTTGCCTGACTCTTGCCCTCAACTGAAACAAGGGGAGGTGGGAACCACAGGATTTTGAAAGGAGGGGCATGCTGCCCCAGGAGTCTGACACTACTCAGACAAAGCTGCTACCCAGTGTGCCTTGGTTGGATAATTCTCTTTCCTTGTTGCTTCATTATCTATTTTGTTGGTTGTCTTTTGCAAGGTTCCCAGTGCTACAAATTGCACTTCACTCTACCTGTTAAAGGGAGGAAAGTAGCAAAGGTACAGCAGTTCTATCAACTGCTAATGATGGTCTGATAAAAGATATCATCTAATCTCATGTCCATTCCTTTGTTCTAGCTTATTCCTGCAGAGTTGTTTGTATTACCAACTTCAGAAATAAGTCACTGTACTATTATTGTCCAAAAATATTTACTTCTGTATCACAAATTTAAGCTATCTTTTAAAGTAGAAAATGGCCATTCTGAAGGCTCACAGAGGTTCCCTGAAATCCAGGCCCCACAATTCTGCTGAACTATCCTCTTCTGCCATAACCACCAGTTAAGTATGGAAGAGGGAGGAAGGTATAATTGTGTTAGGTGGAGAAGGTTGGCTATGATGAGCTTCTCTGATGGCCCCTCCCGAAGTCTGAATTTCACATTCTGCTATCAGCCACTTTCCTAACTATACTGATTTTCCCTGATATGGCACCAGCACCAATGAGCACATGGTGGTCAATAAACAGAACCACTCCCCAAGAGGAAGCAAAAGCCAACTAGGCCAGTCCATTACTCCTCTGCAAGGGTATGTTTATGTGTATTAAGGCTAGGAAAAGAGCACCCAAAACCAGACATATACAGACACACACACGCATGGTGCTAAAGGCTTCTCAAAACTGTATATCTGGGTTATGGTAATTTAGGAAAAAGATATGACTACCCAGTGTTAGGGGAACCTATGCCTACAGGAGTTTGAAAACCAGTTCTGCTGCTGAGAAGCCAGTTTCTTGGTCATGGTCTTGGGGCAGAAAGAGTACTGTCAGATACAAGAACAGGTCAACCCCACACCATTGGCTCAAGGAGACTTTTTTCCTTTTAAGGGAAAAATATGGAGAGTGGCAGGGTGGGAGAATATATATACATCCACATAAAATGTAAGAGTAAGTTTAACTTCTTGAGATGCATTAGGTGACTGAAATTTAAATAGTGAGACAAAGATGACATTCCAGAAAATACTGTCCATTGGTGTGGAGTCATTAATAACAAAAAAAAAAAAGAATTGGTCATTCCGTTAAATGTAAATGCTGCACACACAGCCTTTCTGAAGGTTCCAAAAGCCATTCCCTTGCTTGAATAATCAAGTCCAGTGTCAGCCATATCCCTGGCACCATGTTCTGCTCAGGGGACATGAAACTAAACACAGCACTCCACAGTACAGCTTGTGCTCACAAAGAGCTCACAGGCTGGAGGAGTGAGCCACTCAGCTTGGTGGGAAGTGCTGTCCCAAGCAGGTACAAAGTGTTATGGAGCCCACAAGGGAGAGGAAGACCTTCTGCAGTGAAGAAAGCTTTTCAGAGACCATGTCACTAAAGGTGTAAGGAGTTGAGGGTGGCACAAAAGTAGGCTTACAGTTGTGAGTATGTGAAACACAGAGATTATACATGTATTATTATTTATTAATTATTGTATTGCTTTCCACACTAACAACTGTAAACCCACTTTTGCCCCACCCTGTATTTTACAAAGTGGGGTGGTGTGAGTGGTGGGTGTGGTTCTAGGCAGAGGAGATAGCAGACCTGAACGCAAGGAGATAGAAGAGCACTAGGGATCGCTGAGGAAGGCCAAGCTCCCTAGTGAACAGGCATTTGGCCTGTGGGGGACAGTGAGGAGGGAGAACAAGGTAGAAAGGCTGGTGAAAGGAATGATATCCAGGACGTGGAGAAAAAGGAACCCTGGTGCACTGTCAGTGGGACCGTAAATTGGTGCAGCCACTATGGAAAACAGTATAGAGGTTTCTCAAGAAATTAAAAATAGAATTACCACAGGACCCAGCAATTCTACTTCTGGGTATTTATCTGAAGAATACGAAAACACTATGGAAAGATATACATACTCCTATGTTCACTGCAGCATTAGTTACAATAGGCAAGATACAGAAGCAACCTAAAGTGTCAATGAACAAATGAACAGATAAAGATATGGTATACATGCATTCATACACACACAACACACATATACAATGGGAAATCACTCAGCAATAAACAAGAATAGAATCTTGCCATTTGGAACCACGTGGAGGGACCTGGAGGGTATTATGCTAAATAATATAAGTCAGACAGACAAAGAAATACCCTATGATTTCACTTAGATTTGAAAATAAAAGAACAAAACAGAAACTCAGAGACACAGAACAATTTGATGGTTGCCAAATGGGAGGGAGGTTGGGGAGGATGAGTGAAAATAGTAAAAGGTATTGAAAAGTACAAAATGTCACCTACAAAAATAGTGACGGGGATGTAACGTGTAGCATCAGGAATATAGTCAATAATATTGTGATAACTATACATGGTCCCAGATGGGTACTAGACTTATGGGGGGGATCACTTCATACAGTATATAAATGTCTAATCACTATGTTGTACACCTGAAGCTAATGTAATATGGCATGCCAACTGAAATGGAAACATAATTTTTAAAAAATGTTTAAAAGAAATAATACAATGCTGAAGAATTTGAATTTTAACCTGTAAGAAATGGGAACCCACTGAAGATTTTAAGCTGGACAGTGATATTATTGACCATATTTTAGAAAGGTAATCAATCCTAGAAAGAGTGTGGGGAATGGACTGATAAGGGAATAAACTGAGAAGGGAAGATCAATTAGAAAGCTAAGGACAACATAACTTAGAACTGAATTGAAGCAGAAGGTCCTATGGGAGTAGGAGGGACACCTAACACCATGATATCTAATTTGGGCAGCTTGCAGGCTTCTATTATCCTGAGTTGGAACAGACTGGGTAGTCTCACTCTGTGTACCTCCCAAGATCACTGTGAGGAACAATTAATGCAAGCCTGCAAAAATGCTTTGAAAACTGCAATGCACTGTGTAATATACAATGTATGTGGGCATGACGGAAGCCTCCCCTTTTAAAATCACTTGTCTCTTTCTTCAAGCCGAGTTAAATATTTTTGCTAGGTGAGGCCAGAAAAAAAAAAGGACGTTTAGGCTAGAGGAGGATCCTGACAGCCCTGCAAACAGATAGCTAAATAAACCAGTTCACAAAATTTACAATATTAAGAGGCTGGGGAACACCAAAAAGGCCAAAAACATTTTGAAAGACGAACAAGCCTTCCATTTTCATTCAAGCTGCTGCATACTGGGGAAGGTGCAGAATCCCATTTCTGTTATCTGGTTCCGACAAGCATCACTGGAAGCGCAGCCTGAGGGCCACTCCATTTATTTTACTGTAACTTTATTTTTAATAAAAACTATAAATATTTAAGGTGTACGACACAGTAATTTGATATACATAGTGAAGTGATTACTCTAGTCAAGCTAATATATCTTTTCGTCACATAGTTACCCATTTTTAAGTGTGATGAGAGCACCCAAAATCTTTCCATCTTCAATACAGTATGATTAACTATAGTCATCACACCCTACATTACATCTCTAGACTTACTCATCTTATGTAACTGCACTGCGACCACTTCTCCCCCGCCCCACTTTGACTTTCGGGCCTTGCTCATGTAATGCCAGGCATCAGCAAAACTATGCACTTCTACAGATGGGAGGCTGAAGCTACTCAGAAAGAGAGGTGATGAGTCATAAGCAAGACCGAGAGGGTGGTAACAGGACTACAGATCTGAGAACCACTTTAGAGTGCTATAAAGAACCTAATTTCTCAGCATACGCAGATCAGATGATGTCATAAAACCATTATATGGGAGGTTTCCTAGAAGAGACACAGAGAAGAAGACATTTCTATGCACAAATACTCCTCAGCCTAGGTTTATACAATCAGATCCACAACCGAGAAGAGACAAGGTTGAGCAATGCTAATTATCTGCCATTTGCCAAGTGTCAGCGATGTGCCTGAATACTCCACAAAGATGATAAATTCCTATGGAAATGTGGAAATATAAATATTAGTACCTTTTGTTTTCATAGCTTCATCTATAACCTATATGAATGTGCAGAAATCACACATAATTAAATATAAAATAATTATATATTTCATATATAGAAACCACATTTTAAAACACTCAGTGGTTCTTATCAATTACATTAGAATTCATCAACAGGCATTTTTGGAAGAGCTTAGCAATCCCATGGGGAACACTGATGCCCTGGCCCCACCCTCAGAAATCCTAATCTAACACTCCAGGTGGACTGATCCTTCCGATACTCTGCAAAAAAAGAAAAAAGAAAGAAAAAGAAACAAACCCTTCCCAGGTGATTCTTATGTGTAGCCAAGTTTGAGACCCACTCACTGTCTTGGCCTGATACAGAGACAAGCATATGATAAAACAAAGAAGCACTATGGTGAAGAAAAATTCTAAACCCAGCATTCTCAGAATGTTCCAAGAGTCTTGAAATGTTCCTTTGGCTTGAAACTAAAATTTTAGGATCATAAAATGGCTGGGGCAACATTTGATTTCTAGGATGCAAGTACTTAATTCTCAGATAGGACTTGAGTCTGTAAGAATCATATTCCAATTCACTGTTTTACTTTTCTCTTTTAAGCAGCTTCATAGTTCTGATAAAAAAGAATACCTGCCTATGGTGAAATATTCAAATAGAGAAAAGAAATATGGAAAAGTAAAAAATATCTAAACTTTCCTCCAAATATCATTTCTGACATATGGCAAACGTCCTTCTAGAAATCTAAGCATACGCACACACAGACACACACAGACAAGACACAAATTTTACATAAGGGATGCTTATAATAAGCTAGTACTTAAAAAAAAAAAACTTGGCACTACTATGTGGCCAAATATTTGATCCAATAATTATAGATTTATAAAATAAATTTGAGGGGCTGCATATTACTGAATTTATGTAGGTTTTTTTTTTTAATGTCGTATGGATCCTTAGTACTCTTCTGAGAACCAACTGATTCACTGTGAACTATAGTATTATCAAAACGAAAAACTCCATCCTTCTATTTCTATATCCTAGGGAATACAATTGGAGACAAAATTTTAAAAAATATATAACTTTGCCCCAATTGTATTCCCTAGTTATAAATCCAACAGGTATGGGACTTGTATACTGAAAATTCCAAAACACTAATGAAAAGAAAAAGAAACCTAAATATATGGAGAGATATATACCATCTTCATGGCTTGGAGGACTCAACATAAGATGTCAATTCTCCCCTAAGTGTTTATATATTTAACATAACTCCCATGAAAATCCCAGTAGAAAGTTTTGCTGATTAAGACAAGCTGGCTCAAATCTATATGGGAAGGCAAAAGACTAAAGTACCTAAAACATTTTGGAAATAAAATAAAGGGATCGCACTGCGTAAGACTCACTATAAAGCTACAGTAATTCAGACTGTGGTATTGGCAAAAGGATAAACACAGACATCAGAGGAAGAGAACAGAGGGTCCAGAAAGAAACTCGCATAACTATGCTCAAATGGTTTTTAGCAAGGGTGCAAAGCCAATTCAATGGAGGAACAAGAGTCTTTTCAACAACTGGTGTTGGAAAAACTGAACTTAGGTAGACTCCTCTCCCCTCAAAAGGAACCTTGTCCTAAGCCTCACAACTTATACAAAAACTAACTCAAAATCAATTGCAGATCTAAATGTTAAATAATGTTTTTAGACATGAGACCAAAAGCACAATCTATAAAATAAAAACTGATATACTGAACCGAATCAAAATTAAAGTTTTGTTCTGTGAGATACATAATTAAGAGAATGAAAAGACAAGCCACAGACTGGGAGAAAATACATGCAAATCATCCATCCAACAAAGGACCCATGTCTAGAACGTATGAAGAACTCAGAACCCAACAGTAAGAAAACAAACAATCCACAAAACAATGAGGGAAAACGGGACACTTCTCCAAAAAGGATATAAGGAGAGCAAATAAACAAATGAAAAGATGTTCAACATCACTAGCCATCAAGGGAAATGCAAATTCAAACCATGGTGAGATACCACCCACACCTATTAAAATGGCTAAAATAAAAAATACCAACTGTACCAACTGCTGGTGAAGATGCCCAGAAACCAGAAATGTAAGCTGCTGGTGAAAATGAAAAATGGTACTGCTACTCAGAAAAATAGTTTGGTAATGTCTTAAAAGGGTAAGTTTACACTTAGAATATGAGTTAGCAGTTCTACCACTGGGTAGGATGAAAACCTATGCACCTAGAAGAATGAAAACTTATGCTCACACAAAAACCTATGCACCAATGTTTTAGCATCTGAATTCATAATTGCCCTAAACTGGAAATAACCCAAACACCTTTCAATGGGTGAATGGATCAAACTCTGCTACACTCATACAATGGAATAATATTCAGCAATATAAGGAGTGAACCAAGCGAAAGACAGTTCTAAAGGTTGTGTACTGTGTGATTGTATCTCTATGACATTCTTAAAAAGACACAACTATAGCAATGACATAGTTAGGGGTGGGAAGGAAGGTGTGAATATAAAGGAATAGCAAGAAAAGTTTGGCCCTGGCTGGTGTGGCTCAGTGGATTGAACACTGGACTGTGAACCAAATGGTTGCCGGTTTGATTCCCACTCAGGGCACATGCTGGGCTGTGGGCCAGGTCAGGTCCCCAGTAGGGGGTCCGTGAGAGTCAACCACACATTGATGTTTCTCTCCCTCTCCTTCTTCCTCACTCCCCCTCTGTCTAAAATAAATAAATCTTTAAAAAAGAGAGAGGAAGTTTGATCAGGACAATGGGACTATTTTGTATCCTGATTATGGTGGTGGTTACATGACTTTATACATGTGCCAGAATTTGTAAAATCACAAACTCTGCTACAGATGTGGATATGTTAAAATGAATACACATTAGAATATAGGAAAGTTATCCTTTCAAGTGACTTAAGATCTAGGTCTAATTTCCAGAAAGCTGGAGTAGCGACTATAATTACTTGAGTGTTGGAATCACTGTTCAGGTTGTAGGGATTTTGTCTTCATGACCCATTGAAAGAAAGTAATGAAGATGACTTACTTTTTGTTCTCAAATCCCCAGAGCTAAAATTTCTCCTGTAATAAAGTTGCAATGGAAATGTTAAAATTTTTCTTCACGTCCCATTACTTTGGGGGAATTGTCCTCAGAATTTCACTTTATATGCACAGATCCAGTACCTACTCACACTCCTAACTAAGCAAAGAAACACACACGTCACAAAATTTTCTCTTACACATCTCTGGGAATGGAAGTATATTCAGTATGGTGGGCCCCAGGTGGAAGATAATGCCAGAAAATATGACACTTTGTAAGCAAAAGTGGTACATATCAACACGGAATGCATGTGGTTAACTGTTGGGAACTGCCCTGCCTGGTTTCAGAAGCTGTAACTCCCCCCTATCTAAGGTTGAGTAAAGAGACCTTGGGACCATAAGCCACTAAGACAAAGCTTCTCTTCCCCGCAGGGGAACCACCTCTGCCCCCTTTACTTCACTCTGCTTGGCCCAGGTGGATAACTGGTTAGCCAATGACAGGCAAGATTCCTCAAGGGAGGGACAACCTAAGACAGGCACAGTCATGATGGGGCCATCAGTGAAGGACTTGGGGGGCTATAGAAAAAGGGGGTGATGGACCCTCACCCCTCGGCTTTGACAGAGCCTGAGTCCTCATTCTGTCTGTAAGAAGTCTCCTGATCTCTTGGCTACTTGCATCCCTCGCCTGACTTAAGCCTAAAACAATGCCAGAGGTGGGTGTGGCCCTGTGCTGGAAACAGTAGGTTTCTGGGGCAATCAGGCCCAAGAAAAGAATGCACAAAATCATATGAAACCCGCTTTGCTAAGAATACCCTCAATTTAAATAATAAGCGTCCAAGCAAAATATGAGTTTCTTTCCCAAAGTTTTATGGCCCTTTAGCTAACTGACCCTGACTCAGAATAAGCCCTCATAGGTCTTTGAATGTTATCTTTTGTTTGATCATTACTGCCTCACAATGATTGATGAGCTTTACCTGTATTCCTGTGCAAATTGAACCCAATAAAAGCCCATTGAGGAACAGGCTCAAGGCTCTTCTCCTTTGAGAGACTGGCTACTTTTCCTCCCCAAGCAGATCATGTCTTGGTAGAATTATTCTCATCTGTGGTAGAGAGGGGGGCTCTGCGGGTGGAGCCCCACCACCCCCGTTAGCCATCCAAATGAATCTCTTTTAAAAGTGTGACTCAAGCCCTGGCAAGTGTGGCTCAGTTGGTTGGGCATCGTTCGACAGAGCGAAAGGCCCCAAGTTCAATCCCGGTCAGGGCACATGCCTGAGTTGTGGGCCAGGCCCTTGGTAAAGAGAGGCAACCAATCAATGTTTCTCTCACAGATAGACTGATGTTTTTCTCCCTTTCTCCATCCTTTCCACTGTCTAAAAAAATAAATAAAATCTTTACAAAGTATAAGTCAAAGAAGTAGCACAAGGGAATTGTAAGAAGGGGGTGTTGGTGATGGCAGTGTTCTATATGTTGATTGTGGTAGCCATTACACAACTCTATGTAGAGGTCAACGCTCATAAAACTGTATGCTAAAGAGTAAATTTCACCCTATGTAAATTTTATTTTATTTGACTTTTATCCCCACCTGAGGACATGCTTATTGATTTTAGAGAGGTGCAAAGGGAAAAAGAAAGAGAGAGAAATATCAATTGGCTGCCCTCCTGTACACTCCCTGACTCGGAATTAAACCCACAACCTGGGTGTGTGCTCTGACCAGGAATCGAACCTGCAACCTTTCAGTTTGTGGGACACTGCCCAGTCAACTGAGCCACACCGGCCAGGGCTACCCTATGTAAATTTTAAAATTCATTTTCAAAATGCAACAAACACCCTCCCACCCCACAAAAAGGTAATACGTGCTCACTGTCGAAGACTTGGACACAGAAATAAGAGCCATTTTAGATTGTGGATTTTAATGTACCAAAATGCAAAAAGTTTATTGCTGTGGTTTCAGATACCACATTGAAAATAACCTTTAAGAAACTACCATGTTACAAGGCTTGATGTAGTGGCAAAAAAGAATACCCGCTAAAAATAGAAAAGTCTATTAAAATACCCCTACCTTTTCCCAACTACATACCTGTGTGAAGCCAAATTTTCTTTGTATACTTCCACCAAAACACTATATATCTCAATAGTTCGGGAGCAAAAAAAGATATGAGAATCCAGCTGACTTCTAAGCCAGACTAGAAAGAGATTCACAACAATGTAACACAAAGTCACTGGTTTTAAATTTTGTTTTGCAATCTATAGCTATTTTTCATGAAGGTATCATTTTTATTATGTAATAGGTTTGTTATTACTTATAAATGAGTTAATACTTTTAAATGTCTGTTTTAATTTATAATCAAATAAGTGTGAACACAAAGAACTCACATAAATGAAAACCCTTTGACACCCTCAGTAATTTAAGAGTATATAGGGTCCCACAGACTAAAAGGTTTTGAGAACCCCTGTGCTGTATCATTGTGTACATTCATCAGCAGGAGACTCCATTTTGTTGTGAAATTTCAAGCAGGTCTTTCTTGACTTCAGGCTCGCCTTTGGTCTGTTCTTTGCTGATCAATTCCCGAAAGGAACAGCTCTTGAATATCCCTATGTGCAAAGCTCCAGCTGGGGGAAGTTATTCTCAAAAGATGACATGTGACCTCATCCACCTGAACACCAAATCCTTAGTATACACACAGATGTAAATCCCGGGCAGTTTGATTTTTTCTCCTGCCATGACTCTTGAACATTTGTTGCTGGCGGTTTGGAGACGGAAGGCCAGCTGCACTAGGCTCCCGAGAGCAGAGCTGAGCTGGCAAGTCACCTAGGTTCCCAGTGGAAGAGCTTCTCAATCAGCCAAGGAGAAGCACCTGTGTGTGCTGGCTGACTGAGGGCAGGGTCCTTTCATGAAACAAGCTGGACCATATACTTCCCAAAACCACCATCCCTAAGGGTTATAATATGCTAGAACATGGTAAAAACACACCAAAACTATTCTGAGGGAGTGCCAAGACTCAGACGAGTTCTGTTTTTCAAAATCAAGCTAAGACCAACACATTATAAGTGTTGGTAAAGGTCTATGGTAGAGCCACTTCTGATTCATGGCAAGCACAGAACAAACACCCATCCATTAGCAAATACTGCTGCTCCAATTTTTATTAGTAGTATTAGTTTCTGGATTCCAGGCTTTTGAGACATTTTCTTCGGTGCCTCAGAAAGGCAGCTGAATGAACTCCCTCCCGAGCAGAAGTATAGTTATTCCATTTAACACAAGACTAAGCTGCACAGGGCGATGTGAAAATTCGTATCTGTAACCATCTGCAAAGGGCTGAAAGCCACATGTGAACCATAACGTACACTTTCTAGGCGAACCAAATATGAGAGGCAGCCATGTCCGGGGCGCTCTCCTCCCCTCTCTCGCTTACATGTGCAGCTGAGAATGGGTAGTTCCATTTTGTTCCTTGAAGTCCAGGTCAACGGTGTGAAAATCTCACTTCTGAAAGGTTAAATGAAATCTGTTCTGGTTCAATTTCTTACTCTACTACAGCGCAGTAGCTCTAGATGACTGGAGTTCAACCTGACGTTGAGTTTTTTTTCTAAATACGCACGGTTTGAGAAATCAAACTGAAGAAAGAAATTCTACTGTTTTGGCACAAGTGGTTTTCTGTTTTTACCCATTTGATTTCAGATACTTGACAACTCCTATGGCATTTCCTCAGCATTTCAAAGAACCTCCAATTTTCCCTTCAGAGGAGGTGAACCCTATCAGAAGTTGCTGAAACCCCAGACTTTCCTTCATTGGCTTGACTAGTCCATTGCTGGGCGGCTCTAATCAGCTCTCGGGACTCATGCCCCAGCCAGTCTAAATGCTAATTACACGTCCCAGCTTATAATGCTAATCCTGAGGTCTTGTGGCATCTCATTGAAAGTATGGCCATATTGAAGATGGTGAGCAACTGGTTATTCATAAATGGCTGTCTCACCATATATGATGTGCAGAATGCTGGACTAGAGTCCTCAATGTGGTCACAGTCCTGATGCCACTATGAATGACCTGGGAGAGTCGCTTGATAGTACCAACCTCTCAGAACATCATGAATTCATTCAATAACTTCTCCCTGAGCACCCACAGGTTAGGTACCCTGTCGGGTGCTGGCCTAGAAGCAGCAGAGCCTAAGGGTCCTTCCCTTGCTTTTAGCCACTACCCCAAGCCGCCCTTATCAGTGTCCTTTGTAATGCAGACTGTGAGAACCTATTCGCCAGCACCAAAAAGGTAACTCCCATACTGGCAGACAGCAGGGAGGGCCGTGAGGAAAAGCCCAGCACAGTGTGACATCATTCTGACGGGACAGGACATGGAGAGCAGCAAGATCTCGAATACTTCTAGATGCCACCTCAGAAAGCCTGGGGCAGCAAGGCCCCAGCCCCGACTGGAGTCTCTGGGAGTTCTAAGCACACAAAGGAACACAGCCAAGCTATGTTCATCTACTGTATCTCAGATTGAAATAATGGGTGCTCTCTGTGCGTTGTCTAAGCACTTTAAATGAATCACTCCATACAGTTCTCCTTATACGGCAGGTACCATCATTATTGTCATCTGACAGGCTATGAAACTGAGGCCTGGAGAAGTTCAGCAACTAGCCCACGTCACAGACCCGGTGAGTGAGTAGGCAGGCACTCTGACCTTGGTGTCTGAGTACAAAATGTCACAGTCTACTACGAGGCTAGCAGTGGATGGTCTCAAAATCGGCATAACCAAGTGCTCAAGGTTCTGAACGTAAGGAAAGAGCAGGAAAGGGCAGACAAGGGCAGTGGCCATAACTGCCTCTGCCTCCAACCAAAACCTCAGGAGGGTAAACGTGCACATGTGGCCCGAGCTCAGATCCCTCAGGCAGCTCCAGGGTCAGTCCTTAACAGTCTACACTAACACTGTTCCCTAGGGCCAGGGCACCTCAGCATTTGGGGTGGGTCCCTGCTAGCTCCTCACGACCATGCTCTAGTTCTGAGCCTCCAGAGTCAGGGTCCATGCCATAAAGTCTGAGTAAATGAAATCAAAGACAAAGAGGTGTTGTGATAAATACAGGGAGCACAAGTGAACTGTTGGTTGTTCCATAAAGGAAGGTGGTGTATAAGGGTACATCTGATCCGAGTAGCTTATTAGAACTCCTCTAGCACAGCTAATATTCACACCGTGAGCTGTCTGTGTAGGGGGCACTGGACATGACCTGTTATTCACTTTTATTTGTTCAATAATAAATATACTTACAATGAGATTCTCCCCCAACTGTCATCAAATCCTTTGCTTAATTTTCCTGTGAGACACGCCACGGCATAGTACCATATCTACCTGACTCCAAATCAGCTTACTTGATATTCATAACAAATAAAAACCAGCCATTCACTAATAAAGATATACCAAACCCCCGTCCATGGGCCCTGGTTTTATAATACCGTATTTCAAAACTGCAGTTGGTGTCCATGGTGTTCATTGATGCTTAGCTTAACTGGTGTAAAGCAAAAAATAAACGGGGATATTTCTAGTAGTGTAAACAATAAAAATAAAGTAAAAAAAAGACTTGAGAAAAAGGTATAGTAATTCTCAACACATTATTTTGTTTCAGTAAGATTTAGGATGAGTCCTATGGGTTCCCAAAGAAATGATCCTTCTCCAAGCACCGCTGGGCAGCATGGATCACGTTGCCTGTGACGCCGAATGGGTGGGATGAATATCTATTGCTTCTTTGCATGCCTTTTGTACCACTTATAATTATGCTGTTAAGAGTCTTTACAAAAAAGAAACACAATTTATTCTTTTTAAATGTTCTAAATATAAATGCAGAGGCAAGGAAATAAACAATAATTCCGATAGTGCTTAGAGTTGAAACTATTTTGAACTAATATACCTGTGAAGACTACTGCATATTACAACCTATCACCTCAAAACTCTCAGCCCACATCACCACAGGTAAGAAATGAGAAATTTTGTGGGTTATTGAACACCAAATATTTGCAGCAGAACAGGAGACAGCTGCAGAACATCACTGCATGGCTTTAAACCCCACAGACCCACCTACACCATCCAGCTTGGTCACGCCATAGTGCTATACTGGAAAGCACTGGGCAATGGAAATGAGAGTAGCCCTGTTAGTGTTTCCATGGCTGAGGGGGGAGAGAGCGATGGGATAGGAGGCTGCTTCATCTCTAATTTAGCAGATTTAATTATTAATCAAGTTTTGTGAATTCCTAAAGAAATGATCCTTCGTCACGCGCTGTTGGGCAGCATGGACTGTGTTGCCTGTGATGCTGAATAGGTGTGTATTTTGGTGGAGCAAATAGTTTCCACGACACTCCACCCTCCCCTTCTTGCACTGTTAGTGAAAGGTAACTCCAATTCAGTCTCTCACTTAACAACATTATGTTCTGGTGGTTGTTAATTTTGTCTTCCAGGAAGGCAGATCCATTTCAAAATTAACAATTTTTTTTTTTTTTGCAAAGATGAAAAAACAAGTCGAACAGGGATTCTCCGTGCACTACAAAGCACCCCACTCCCCTTCCTGGATGTGTGCCATGTTCCAGGGGGACGCACAGCAGGCGGCACGCTGAGGGTCAGCGCCGTTGGTCAAACGCTCCCTTATTCCGATGTGAGCATGAGAAAGTCTCTGCATCATGAGGCAACAGACACTGGTCATTATTTTTGGAATTCCTCAAAACAGTGGGTCCGAAAGAGATTTTTTCTT
>PVIA01002002.1:152500-235338 GCA_004024845.1 Tonatia bakeri
TCAAGTCAGACAAGTACACAAAAGGTTAGAAAAGGTGTCCCGTGCTTAAAAACTTATGTGCTATCCCGGTGTACAACATTAATCATTCATTTTACTGGTGAGTTTCTAACCCTCTTTCTTCAACTACGTTCCTCCCAAAGACACCCTCAGTCACATATACCTTCTATGCTTCTGCCACCATCATACTGGAGTATGAAGTTGAAGGGAAAACCCTAAAATCACCTATTTTTTCTAACTGCAATACATGAAAGACCCTATGGATACATTAATTTTCCCCGTGAAAATACCAGTGAAGTGAGGTTATTGGAAATAAACATCGATTTTATATATATCAAAATTTTAAAGCTGCCCTCATTCATCCCAAACTCGAAGACAGAGTAAGAGCACTAGTGACATTAGTTTGCTTTCATATCATCAACTTAATTTTGAGAATAAAGCCTAAAAATTAAGCGTTATACCACAGAGCAATCATGTTTTGTCAGCTTAGCAAATCTAAAATTCCCACCCCCCATAAAATGTATATGGGGGAAGGAAAGCAGGAGGAGTAGAAATCTGAAAGAATTAACTCTTAGTAGGTGGAGAAAACGTCATGTTTTGTTTTATTTCAAACAAAGACAAAGCAAACATATAGGGAAACTGTTGGGGTGTCTGGAGCATGTGTTTTTCTTCTTGATACTTAAACATCTTGGCTTCCTGCTCCAATCTGGTACATAACCCTGCCCGCCACACTAAGCAATTCCAGGTGGAAGAGATTTCAGAGCTTGACATCGGCTCTTCCACAGTTAGCCCATCTGCAAGTCGTCAAGCCTCCATGCAATTAACTATCTTATTTACAGCTGTAATGAAGCAAAACTCAAGGATTTAGCAAGTATTGCTGATCTGCGTCTGCCTCTTCCTTGCACTTGCTTCCAAAGACTGCTTTGTTTTGATTCAAAAAAATGCAAAACATCTGCTGTTTGTCCAAATTAACTTAAAATAATTACTTTTAATTTAGATAAAGGATGCATTTTCTCTCAGTTTCAAGGTTTTACACGATTCTGCTGCCTACTCATGTGCCAATGGCCCGTACATGTATAACACTTGCGGTGGATCAAGTAAATTGGCCAGGTTTCAACTTCTGATCCAAGGTCAATGATACATTTTTTGGCAGTACTTCTTGAAAGGAATGTCTCCCTGTGACTTCTTCAGTGTCTGACACACAAAAACAGCAGACAAGATAATCAGGGTACCTTTGTCAAAAAGGAGGCTAGTGGGATGTGTAAAGATAAACAAAAACTTTCCAAAAACACGTAGTTCCCATTAACTTGATTTAAGATACAGAAAAATATCACTCTAAGTCTTAATAAATTGGGTTGGGAGTGGGAAAATACAGGTTACCAATTAAGGAATTATAATAAAAATACTTTAGGATAATTTAGATTTTTTAAAAGATTCCATTTAAAAACCAAGGCCAAGCACTCTAGTAAGCCAAAAACAGTATTAAACACGTAAAAGCAGTATTTCTTCCTTTTTAAACCTATACTGGGGAGAAAAGGCCTTTGTAATAGCTCACTCACAAAATGAAAACAGGAAACAAAAAGAAATAACTAACCGAACCCTCAAAGACACTATCGTAAATATTCTCAGTTCCACATTCAGGGCATGGACATTTAAATCTATCACAGTCCCTGTATTTCTCCTCATCAGTGAGCTGTGCTGGGCCACCGAGTAGAACATCATTCTCTTCATCTTTATGATAATGATGGACTTTAAATTGGGTGGGGTCAAGTCCTATTGATAGGAAAGAAAACAAAACAAATTCAGAAATGTAAAATTTTTTTGAATTCTCATATCCAAAAAATTACCTCCCAAAAAACTCACAAAAGAATAATTTTAAATTCACACACACACACACACACACACACACACACACACACACACAATCATTTGAATTCAAGATAGGGGCTCACATCACATGGATAAATATCTTTTTCTAAGACATTATAAATGAAACAAGTAAACAGGCATTAATGCAGAAATATGCAGAAATATGCCAGTGGACATTTGGGTTTGGAAGCAACTAACTAACTACTCCTATAGGATGGTTTTAGTATTTCTTACAGTGAAATCACAAATAAATTTGCATTGCTCCTAAGAAAATCTCTTAAAGTCAAAGTAGTGTCATTAAAACTGAAAATAGAGAATAAAAATCCCATTAAAGAAAACAAGTTCACTGCTATTACAACTACTTCAAGTGCAGACACAACTGCTAATCCCGATTTCAATGCAGTGGTCGATTAATCTTGGCTCAGTAGTTAACAGCATGTAGGTTGCAATCTAATTCAGTGGTTAAAATTCAGTAGCAGCATATAAGACAAAAGATGATATGGGTCTTTTTTTTTTTTTTCCGGTGTTCTCAACTGAGAAATTTAAAATATGTGAAAAACAATGAATCTATAGATCTTATGGGACAAAATGTCCCCAACAATCCTGAAACCAAATATACCTTCCATATTGCAATCAAAACAACACCAGAAATCAATTGATGCACAGGTTAGGCTATCATGTTTCTGCAAACTATTTGAGAAAATAGACATTTGAAGGTCAACCAATTTAATTTACCTTTGGTCAAAGCCTATCTCTCAAAATCCTTTAATTCAATTTATACTTCAAGATAATTACTCCACACTATATCTTAGAGTATTTTCTTGAAAGTATAATTTAGCAATCCCTAAGAATTCTAGGCTGTTTAGAAATCTAAGGAAAACAATCGTATTTATTTTAGTATGAAGGTAAGTAAGTAATATAAAACGTCACTGAGCAGTAAGTTCAAATATCAAAAATTGATTTGACTCTATCAATAGCTGCATTGGTAGATAATCTAACAGATGTTTTCAGAATTCAGTGACATGATCCTAAATCCTATCTGGCCAATTGTCAAGTGACATGTAGTAATTTGGAAAGACTGGAGGCTAACTCTGACACAGTGGAAGATGCTGAACAAAGAATAAGGCTGACACTTTGATTCACAATCTGCTCACCTGCAAAGTGGACATGCACTTTTTAAGTTTAAATAAGACATGAGAGGACAAACTTTTCCATGGTGCCTGGCACGTGGTAAATGCTCAGTAAATGTCATACGAATGAAAAAGTAAAAGAATGGATGAATATCATTTAATCCAGACTATATTCATTCAAGATGATGTATTTGGAATATGAAACACATATTCATGCTGCATAGCCAGTTAACAGCTGCTCTTTGTAGGAATTGATCAAAGTGAGTGTTTTCTACTCATGATAGCATATATATATAAGCAGAACAAAGAATACACATTCAAAACAACATGAAAAATGGTTCTCGGCTAGTGACATGAATTACTATAACATAGGTCACTTGGCCCCAAGACTCACTGCACATTTTTAGTTTACGAGTTACCGATCCCCTAAGAGAAATAGCAAATTAATGAAGTATGTGAGGAAGGGGCAGAGGAACTGAGTGAGAGAGACCATGCCCATTGAATGGTGTCATTTCTTCTCTATAGTGAAGGGTAACTTGCAAATTTCTAAAATTCTAGTTGTGAATCCAACTGTATTATTCACACAATGTCTTGCTTTATTTGCGATCATGAGGATGCAGTTTCACTTTTTCTCTGATAGTGTCATTATTCATCAATTTCCAAGTTACTACTCAAAAGTTAAAGAAAAAAAATAAGCAAGGATTTTCTAAAAGACAAGGTATTTTAACAACCTGAAAATCAAGGAATGAAATGCTAGTTTTGCCCATGTGCAGAACTGGCCGGGCTATGCCAGGGAAGCAGTGAAAGCTCTCTCCAGGCCTTTCCACCAGCTATGGCCCACTTAGTGCATCTGAGGCCCGGCCAGGCTGTCTGCTGAGTAAGCCCAAACTGGACACGGGCTACCTTGCTCCTTATGGAGAAAAGCCCAACAAGTAGGCAAAAGTTATGGGAAAATATCAGGACTTAGGAAATGTCTGCTTTAAACATTCACATCAGAAATAACTCTTATCTCCCCGAGGATATAGGAAAGCCAACTGGCCTGGCTGATTACTTCAGATTTACTATCCCAAGCTGATTTTTTCCAAGAAAAGGGACTTCTTCATCTCAGTACTCTTGCTCATAAGTCAATGTTATACTTTTAATATAGAAAGGGAGAAAATACTGTAATTACCTTGAAATATTAGGTATGGAATGATCCTTGTACAAGTTACTTGGATATAAAAATGTCATAAAGCATTATTTTCTTGGGAGGACAATTATAAGTTCCACAGGCAAATCACAGAGGGCTAAATTAAATCTTTTAAAGAAAATATATAATGTCATGTTGAAAAATATGGATGATTGCTGTCAGAATCTTTCTTTTTAAAGGTCAAAATCCAGGCTTAAACAGGCCCTCAACTCATTCAACATGATTTTTTGAAATCCTCACAAAACTGACAATAAGCAGCTTATTTTGAAGTTCAGGAAACTTAAAAGTTTTACTGCTTATACATAACTCATTAAGGCTGTAGTAAAACAACAGGAAAAAAGTATCTGGTGCTGCCACCTAGAGGTAGAATCTGAATTCTTAAATAGGCAAAAAGAGAGCAGCTATACAGAACTCCTTTTGTTAATTATTGTCTCTCCAAAATTAGGTATTTTTGCCAGGAATGACACATTAAAGCAAAATCTTTATGATGCTTTCTCTGAACTGGCTTAAAGAAATAAACTTTGTCCCCCATTTGAGAAAGGGAACTCGCACTTCTACTAGACTAGCTTTCGACAGGTGACTGATCATTGGGTCCAGCACAGGATAAACGGAGCAGCCTGCTTGGGCTTGGCACCAGATCGCTAGGGAAACAACAACAGTTTCCCCCACAATAAGAAGAAATCATGTGTGCCGTAAGTCAATACTGTGACTTGTAGTGATCTAGTCACACCAATTTTTCTTGAGGGTGGGGCAGAAGGCCCAGTAGAATGAAATGAAAATACTGTCATTTATAATTAGAAAATTTATAGGATCTCACATTATTCTGGCAACAAGATCAAAACTCTCATGTTTCAAGAAGTATTTATAGAAAGTAACATCATAGGCATTGCGGTGTTCAGCAATGCTGTTTTTTAGTTACGATCACCATATTCTTGTCACACATACCTCCAATGTGATATTTAGCACAAAATCATTTTTCCTATCACTGTATTTTCTAATCCTTGTAAACTACATGTTTTTAGAATGTTCACATGCCCCCCATTCCCAAAGGAGTACTTAAACTGTTGGAAACTCAAGTTCCAAACACGGCTGAGAGAGAGGCTAAATACATTTGAGCAAATAATTTTCTTCCTCTAAAAGACAAGGTCTCTATCAATATAATCGTAAATTGGCTACATGTATAATACATAAATTGGCTACAGTAAAGGCAATTATATATGTTCACACAAGTGAGCAAGAGGGAAAAATCCATATGAATGAAACTCCAAACAAGTACAGTAACTGGTATTCCCAAGCAATTGTTTGTAGTATGACTCAAACTACTAGGGAAGCTAAATAATGAAATCCTACTGTGAAATTTTCCTAAAATTTTCTTTCAGGAAATAAATCATTTATCTTGCATGAATCCAGGGTTTCATTTATCTGGACTTCCTAGAGAACAGTACATAAACTGAAAATTTAGTAGGATTAAATGAATACTCTAGCAGCTTTTATTCATAATAACCTGAAATTGGTAATAATTCAATTCAGATGTCCATTAACATGAGAATGAATAAACAAACTGATATCTACCATGAAATATTACTCAGCAATGAAAAAGAATGAATACTAATAGATGCAAAAAGATGGATGAATCTCAGAAACATGTTAAGTGAAAGAAGCTGAACATAAAAAGCTCCTAGGGATGTAGTAAGGAACTGCTGCTTGAGCTCAGTGCTGACTATAATAGCATATGTTTGTGAAAATGCATCAAGCTGTTCAGTTAGGGTTTTTTGTGTACTTTTCTGTATGTAGCTAAAAAACTTGGTAGCAAAGCAATGACATACAAGGCCTGTCCGGGAAACATCCAGCCATTGTTAATATGATGAGAATGGTTTGCGTAACATCAATGTCACCCAGAAGCCAAGGAGAGTGGACTGGAATGCCCATGTGTGAACAATGACGACTTCACTGTACTAGTCAGCAGAGTGGTAGACACTACTGAGTGAGCACGTCGACTGTGTGGCCATCACATTCAAAATGACTGAGCTAGTAGAGAAATGAATCTGCATCAAATTTTGCATGAAGCTTGAACATTCCTCCACAGAAACTACTGGGATGATACAGAAGGCTGCAGCTATGGGCAACTGGTGATTTGCACCTTCATCACGACAACGCACTCAATCATGAATCACATCTTGTGCAATTTTTTGGCTAAACATCAAATCACCCAGGTGACTCAAGCCCCCTACAGCCCAGATTTGGTGCCCTGTGACTTCAGCTTTTCCCAAAACTAAAATCCCCTTTGAAAAGGAAGAGATTTCAGACTGTAGTGAGATTCAGGAAAATACAATGGGGCAGCTGATGGTGATGGGAAGAACCGTGTGGGGTCCCAAAGTGCCTACTTTGAAGGGACTGAGGCATCATTGTCTTATGTAGAATGTTTCTTGTATCTTCCTCGATAAATGTCTATGTTTTTCACAGCAAATGGCTGAATACTTTCTGAACAGACCTCGTATGTTTGGGTTGGTCAGAAAGTTCATTTGTTTTTTTCCATGCAATGGCTCTAGTAGTACGTAGTGCTCTTTAACTTCATTCAAAACAATTTTGTTACACTGTATTCTGACAGCTGTCATATCAGCGTGCATTTAAAAAATCTTATGAAAATTGGTGAATTTTTGTGCAGCCATTTTAGTCCTGAAGATGGAAGAAAATATACAATACTTTGCCATATTATGCTTTATTATTTCGAGAAAGGTAAAAACACAACTGAAAGGCAAAAAAAAAAGAAAAAGATTTGTATAGTATATGCAGAAGGTGCTGTGACCGATCGAACCTGTCAAGAGTGGTTTTCGAAGTTTCTTGGTACTACTGACATTTTGGCCAAATAATTGTTTGCTGTGGGGCTGTCTTATGCATTGGAAGATGTTTAGCAGCACCCCTGGCCTCTACCCAGTAGAAGCCAATAGCAGGAGTAGCTGACATACTCAAAATATCCAAATCAATAAAGCTATTGGTAAAAAGAAAAATGTGTCTTTTATTTTACAGAAAAAAAAGTAAGCGGACTTTGTGGCCAACCCAATACGATGTTAGTGCCATAGGGAGTGGCTGACTTGGCATGAGTTACCCCATGAATGAAGTGTCAATGGGCTGGAAAAATTGGTGCGAGGTGGGGACAGACACCATTCCCCACTCTATATTGGCCTCTCCACAGCGTATTCCCACAATGCCTCTGATTCTATACACTCTTCCCAGTGAGGCTAAAAGTGGTCTCTGCTTCCCCTGAATGTCAATAATCCTTTATTTTACCTCTTTTGGGACATGCACTACGTTATCCCCTGGACTTCCCAACAACAGTAATGGTTCAACAGCCCCACGGGGCTGTAATTTGAGTAAAGGAGCCACGGCTGACAACTTTGTACCCCACACAGCGCCCATTAAGATGCTGAGCACAGCAGGTCTTCAATATCAATCCACTCAATGAATGCAAAAGTGGACTGAGAACATGAGCCATTTGACAATGCACTTGGAATGGCGCTCCATCCTCTAAGTGGCGGGTCTTATCAGCTGCCAAGACTTAATATCCTACTTTGCTCTTGGTGTGATTTTACTTTTTAAATTTTACTATTATTGTATAGAAAATATTTAAGGTTTGGAAATGACAATCAAGTATGGACATTCTTCTAAAAGCTCAATCATGAAAAAAAAGTCTTGTTTGATAAAGTGATACCTGAGGTACATAAGGGTGGCATCATTCTACTCCCAAGCACCTGTACTCATTCCACTTCCCACCTTTTGTAGATATATCTCCCCAAGCCTGTCGAAGGTACCCCAAACACTGCCGGGCTCACTGTTGCACTTATTTCTTAGAAGATGGTACCAGATCCTGTCTATTGAGAAGAAACTACTTTCTATACTGTGAGTGACATACCATTTTTTAAGAAAGGGAACTTTTACTTTCTAATTTAATCCAGGAACATATTGGGTTAAGTGTGCCCTATCTTGTTTTAAGCACTACTTTCAGAGATTAAATTAAATTTTGAATTCTCACATTCTTCAAATACTGGTAATTTCTCAGGACCAATGAGAAAACTGCCCGTATAGATAAAAGCCTGGAATTTTATCACTGATCATGAAGAAATGTACTTGACAGGTATTGTACAAGTCGTTACTCATTGGAGGAAAGATATTATATAATTCTAAGTATCATTATACATGAAATATAAATGTATTAGAAAATGAAATTCAGGAATGAACTTTTGACTATTCTCAGCACTGGACTGTTCTGCCAGGTACAGAAGACCATCTGGATGTTGGCACACACTGTGAATATTTGATCCACAGAATACAGAGAACTTTCATTAGAACAAGAGAGAGAAAAACCTATAGTCTGGAGAACAAAAGCTAAGAGTTCCAAGTTTTAGTGACCATGTTTCCCATGGGGCTATTGTATAAAGAGTAATGCTCTATTTTTTTTTGTCCTATTCACAGACAGAAAAGAGTAAAATTTTGCTTTATTGAAGCCCAGTAGCAATAATCTTACATGGATTTCAGAAAAATGATACACATTTTACTGTGGGATAATGAGCACCATTAGTTATTAGAACAAATCCTTCTCTTTCAATTCAACAGACTCACTCACTCATTTAACAGACCATCCTCTCTCCTTTTTACTAAAACGGCCTTTCCCGTACAGAACACCTGGCCATACATACAACATGCCACCAGACACACTTTTGGGAGGTATCTTCACGGGAAGAAATACAGAATTTCCAAAGTGAAGCCACGGGATAAAACCAACACTTGATGCTTGCCTTTCAATTTCGAGGAAAGCAGTATAAAAGCAATAGAAAAAGAAAAATGTAGTTGAAAAATATAGTTGCTCTCCACAAAAGAATCTTAAAAATAAAAAATCATGACCTTACTAATTTTCCTAAATGAAATTATGCCATTATTCCTGATTTCTTTGTACTAACTAAAAGGACAAAGTAGCAAACTTTGGGAAAGTTTCAATGCTGTAATACATTTCATTAATCAAAGATAAAAACTACATTAAAAGCAAGCGAATTATTTTATGTCTGTGATTAGGCAGTTGGAGGGCTTGTATTTTATGTATACATTTTTACACTTCAATTTATTTAACAGTGTCAGTTCACTAACTGCAGTTTTTTTATATAAAGAAAACAGATTTAGATTTTAAAAACAAATTACAGTAATTTTATGCCTATGGCTTCACCTCTTAGAAACCACGCACCCCCTAAAACTCCCCTTATACTTTCCCACCACTTTCCCACCTCCTCCCGCCTCCTCTCTAAAACTGCAGGCTAAGTGAGCACTGATAACAGGGGCCTCGAATCCCCTAGTGAAGAACAGCCACCCTAATTTTTCACTTGGGGTAGAGGAATAAAGGATGCAGATCAAAATGCAGCTCCTGAATAGGGCAGGGCGCAAATGCCTGTGAGATCTGCCTGGTGCACTTCCCTGTTTTCTAAAGATCTTTATGGTGATCAACCCACTCTGTCCTATACTCCAGTAATGTGGGCCCTCCCATGAAGAGAGGGAGAGATAAAGGATTACCAGATTTACTACTCATATAGATAGACATGTGGATATCACAGGCTGCACTGGAAGAAGAGGATGAGCAGGGGAGGAGGGGGGCTGCACAATTACGATAACCTCACATTACCTCAATATAAAAACTGCTACCAAGTGGCAGAAGATAAAAATGAGAACAAGAAGTTAAAATGGGGGACAGTGTTGGGAACAGCCCTGCCTGGTTTCAGAAGCTGTAATCCCCCATGGCTAAGAGAGAGTAAAAAGTCATTGAGACCATAAGCTACTAAGGAGACAAACTTATTTTCTCGTAGGGACACAACCTCTGCCCCCTTTCACCTCACCCTGCTTGGCCCTCAGCAGATGGCTGGTTAGCCAATGATGGGTAAGATTCCTCAAAAGAGGGACAACCTAAGACAGGCATGATCATGAAGGCGCCCTCAGGGAAGAACTTGGGGGGCTACAGAAAAGGGGGTGATGGACCCTCGCCCCTCGGCTTTGACATAGCCTGAGTCCTCATTCTGTCTACCAGAAGTCTCCTAATCTCTTGGCTGCCTTACCTTCCCAGCCTGACTTAAGCCTGAAACAATGCCTTAAGCCTGAAACAATGCCAGAGGTGGGTGCAGCCCTATGCTGGAAAGGGCAGGCTCCCTAGGGCAATCAGGCCTAAAAAAGAATGCATAAAATCCTATAAAACCTACTTTGCTAATACCCTCAATTTAAATGATAAGAGTCCAAGCATGAAATGAATTTGTCTCCTCAAAGTTTTATGGCCCATTAACTGTCTGACCCTGACTCAGAATAAGCCCTCAGAGTTTTTTGAATGTTGTCTATTGTTTAATGATTTCTGCCTGACAATGCCTAATGAGCTTTACATATACACCCTATATTCCTACACAAATTAAACCAAAATAAAAGCCTGTCAAGGCAAGGGTCAGGGTGCTCTCCTCTCGAGAGAGTGGCCATGGTGCTCCCGGGCACTCTCCCCTTGAGAGAGCAGCTGTGCTATCCCTTTTCCTCCACAGGGCTTTGGTGGTCCGTGTAAATTTGTTTCGTCTCATCCATAACACCACGGACACTGCAGGCCGGTGTCTGCATCAGGACAGCAGCAGTTCCCTCAGGACCGAGGCCGAGGACACAGGCCCTTCTGGCAGCTCTAATTGGCTACCTGGCTCTGGGAAATAGCTGCCCAGAACAGCATCCATACAGTAAGGGCTACACCAAGAACTTGCAGGTGATGAGGCAGAGAGATGGGGACACAGCAGGGCCATGGACCACACACAAGCACCGAGGGTTCCCTCTGTAGTCTGAAATCGGCCAGTAATAACATGAAACCTCTGAAGATGGGACCTACTGGCTTTGAAAACTCATTTCTGAAAACTGGACTGATAAGGCAGCCTATGATTATAAGGCTGCTGTAATTAGGATAAAGTCGGGCTTTAAGCAAGTCAGAATCTGCCCACTGCTTAATTTACACAAAAATGATCTTAAATATGACCTTGGAACTAACAAAATCGGTCTGGCCCCCTCCTGTTCTTCAGCTATCTGAGCTGGCATCAGGCTTATCCACTGGGCAGGCTCCACCACCCTTTACTCTGTAGCCCTTTTGCTGAAATACAAGGCTCCACGTTTATTTGGTAAATGTCACCCATATGGGCAGGGCTTGTTCTATTGACCCTCCCTCAGCACTGCAAGATTGAAAACCAAAAACAGAAAGGGTAATGGTTAGCATTTAGATCAGTGTCTTGATGAGACAAATGGAGAGACTGGAGATCTACTCTAAACAAAACAATGGTTCTGCTCAGGGGTTCTCGGTGCAGAGAGGAGGTAGAAGAGAAAGCTCCCGCGCTTTCACGTCCACACCATCCCACTCCTGGTGGAAACATCTGTCATTGCCTCTCATCGCTAAGAAGTGGCAGTGCAGCTTAGCACAGTGGTTAGGAGCACAAGCTTCGCAGTCACACAGAGCTAGGTCCCCATCCAGTCACAGCCCACTGTGTGACAACACCAGGTTAGTCACTCCTTTAAGCCTCAGCTTCATTCTCTACATAATGGAACAAATACCTACCCGAGGCCATTGCAAGCATTAAAAGAGAAACATGCAAAGTAGCAGCCAGTAGAGTGAGCACTCAACGCAAAGGAGAGAAAAAAAGAAGGAAGCTAAAAAATATTGTGCACTCGCACTCCCCCCTCCCAGCTGAGGATTTATAAATATCATCAAATACAACTCAACTTTGAGAATACATTATATGATGATTTGGGTAGCAGAATTTTTATCTTCCTAATTATGTTTTGCTTAGGCAAATGTCAAAAATGAGCTTCCACTTCCAGAGCAGACACTGATGGGATAGTGGAAATGGGGCCGGCGGGAGGAGCTCAGACACACACTCAGCAGGGGCAGGATGGAAAATATCTGATTTGATAATTCATCCGTCTAATCTCAGTCTGCAGTGCCACTGAGCACTATCTATGTGCAAATCTCACGGACTGGAGAAATGTGCACATATTTACGCAGAAGCCTGGCCAGAGGGTGGGATGTGGCTGCTAGTGGTACTCATTGAAAAACACTCCCTCTGCTCCCGGGCTCAGACTAAGGTCTGGAGGCTTGCCAAAGCCACAGAACCGCAGCTAGCGTTTGAACATAAGTCCCGATAATGCAAAAACCCTTATCTTAAGCTAGACATCTCAATGAGGGAGATTTTCCAAGAAGCAGGAACAGAATGAGCAATGACATATTTAGGGGACCTTGAGTCCGATTAAGTTAACTAAGGCCACAAAGACAGCCTGGAGCTAGAAAGTTAAGAGTCCATTTCTGCCAAAGATGTCAAGTGGCTCTAAACTTTACTTGTAGATAGTGAGGAGCCATCTACAGACTTTATTAGGCATTACTCTAGTCTGTGCATAAAATGGAACAGAGTTGAGATCTTAAAGCAATGTAACTCTCTACATGGTGGTTGTCCAGAAGTGAAATCAGGGCAGGTTATAAAATACATTTCTACGCCAAGAGATGATCATCCGGTGACACAGAAGAAAAAACTTAAAGAAACAGTGAGGTTTCAGGGTTGGCTGGCACCTCCTGGGATGATGAGAAATTGGGAATCAGCCAATTCCTGAATGATAACAGTATACCGGATTTTTAGAGTATTTATATAAAAGTGAGAATAGATACTCACAGGGAACTGAATACTAAAACTTAAATGTTTTAATCTTTAAAAAGTTGTGTTTTTTTTACTTTATGTGAAAATACTGTTAGAAACAGAGACACGATGAACCAATAGCCGAGATACGGGTAAGTGTTCTTGTTAATGGAAGTTCACTAATTAAAGCTACAACAATATAAACTCAGAGACTTACAGTGGTGCCTAAAATCATCTCAATCTTTTTTCTTTTTTGCCTTCTCTCTCTACCCTCAGCATTTACTGAGTGCCAACTATGGAACACGCAGGTGGTTAGAGATAGCAAGTAGGTGGGGTTCATAGTCTATGAGGGGAGACAGACATTAACCAAACCACCACAAAAAGAAATGCCGAACTGGAAACAAAGAAGTGCTTAACTCAGCCCCGCACCTACAAAAAGGGCCCACAACAGACAAAGGAGGGAGGATCACATGCGTGTCGCTCTCGAGGGGCAAGGGGACTCCATGAGCTCAGGCACTCACCTAACCATGTTGCAATGAGGACAGCATCGATTCCGTCTATAGGCTCACAGATCCGAGCCACGACTGGGTGGATCTGCTGGGCCAGGTAGTACTGGGTGTCGATGGTTAGACTGTCCTGCTTCTGCAGCTGCTCAGGTGCATAGGCCCTCTGATTTGCACTGAGGTTTGACCCATCCTGTAAGAGGACATGATACAGGTAAAGTTGTAAGAAAATCAACCACACACACACTTGACTGGTCAAAAAAGGGACAAGAATTCAAAGTTTGTGTTTTCAATTCCAAACACCAAGACATCCTTTTCTTATGCACCTAAGAGTAGAAAGATGAAGGAGAACATCTCGCCCACTGTCGAAGAATGTAAATCCAGCATGCGTTGTGTTCTATTTTTTGGTGAAACATGAAATGAAGAAGATGGCATGACCAGATTAAATAATTCCACCTGCCACATCACAAAAACACATTGAGAAGACTTGCTGACAATTAATCTAGTCAGAAAGGCCCTTTAGGAGTGATGACAAAAAACACTTGTGGTCCTTTTATTATGTTAATGCAACCCCTCCATGCAGGCATTCTAGTCATAGTATCATCTTAAAGGCTCCGGAAGTAATATTTTCCACGAGAACTACATGTATCATTGAGAAGCAGATGAGCAAAAGCAAAAGATAGGGGAAGGAAATCCACAGAGTAATCACTTATGTACGAGATATGACAGGTAAGAGTAAAATTAATGAGGAATGTGGTGCAGTGGTGGTGCCCTAGAAGCAAAATATTTGGCTACTGGAATGAAGGGCATGCTATTTTGAACTGTTTATGTGACTCTTCCTCAAGGCAAGGAAGATGGGTCAAAGAGCCTTTTAAGGCATCCCTCTTTACACACTTTAAAAATAAAATTTGGGAAAGTTCATATTACTTTATTTTCACATAAAGTAATTGGCCCCGATAGAGCCCTGTGGGTGATGTCGTCATCATCTGTGAATCAAGAAGTCATCACTTTACTGGACCAACACCCAACAACTCACTCCACTGCTCCTCCTATCTGCAACAACAGAATTTAATATTCAGACTAGTAAATTATAACTATTCACAGTGCTCAGCTGCTCTGCAAAACTGATTATAATGTGAATCCCATTCTTTCATTCCTGCCACAATCAGTCCCTTCTCAGCACAGAGCCCAGCCCAAAGCAGAAGCCACCCGCCACACCACTGTCTTTCCCAGGCACTGGAGGCGGGATCTCTTTCTCTGGCTAGGTGCCTGATGTAAACAAACGGGGATATTTATCAACTAGGTTTTACCCATTCTAACATTTAATAAAATGCCTGGAAAGAAAGCAAACCTCAGATTAAGAGGCTTGCTTATAACTTTTGGGGGGGAGTTTACAATACAGTTAAAGAAATTAGGCAGAATTAATCAGCTTTAATCATTGCCCTTTTAGAAGTTTGAATTGTTAGATGAGAGTAAGGTGACAGCCAATGACAAAAAGTGTGACAAATCCATGGGCATTGTCTTTATGCACCGCAACTGTATTCACGTGGCCTTTTAACAAGCACATGAAACATGATCAATTTATAGAATTGTAGTTTAAGAAAACAAAACAGTCTGTCCTTAAGATTATCGCAATGTTCAGTTTACCAATTTTTGGTGATGAATGAATATGAGATTTGTAGAGGTAATTTTTTAAAATGGCACTTCAGTTACTTTCCAATACATCATTAGAAGATGTTCTCATAGTAAGGTATGTTTTTAAAAAAGTAGTTGAAAATGTCTAAGCATATTGTCAGTTGAAAAAGTTTTTATTTTAAATATCCATACACACACAAAAAAGCTTGTTTTAACAGTGACCCAAACACATTTCTTACTGTATTTAAAAAATCTGAGCCCTGGCTGGTGTGGCTCAGTGAGTTGAGTGCTGGCATTTGAACTAAAAGGTCGCCAGTTTGACTCCCAGTCAGGGCACATGCTTGGATTGCAGGCCAGGTCCCTAGTTGGGGGTGTGCGAGAGGCAACAAACTGATGCTTCTCTCCCTCTCTTTCTCCCTCTCTTCCTCTCTCACTAAAAATAAATAAATAAAATCTTTTGAAAAATCTGACCCCCAACATGACTAAATGCGAAAGAATTGATAAAATGACAGATTTTTCCATGTTGTATTGGAAAAAACATTTAGGCCCTGACATAATTCTCAAATCTAGCAAGACCCCACAGTATATGCAACATGCAGCATACACCTTTAAAAACAGATTAAGGAGTAACATTGGTCTTGCTTGAAGGCCCATGTAGTAATTCACGAACTTCACAAAGACACTTCACAGAGACAACCAAGTGCAATTAATTCATTCAAAACTATGCAGTCCTCTTTAGTAGAAAACTAATGGAGATTTTCAAACAGGTGACAAGTAGGCTCCTTAAAATGCTAAAGTCATGCCTTATGAAAATTATGTCCACCGGAACTTAAACAATTAACGATTTAGAACCTAACCAGTAGGTGAAAGTTGATTTAAGATCTCAGCAAATATTTCACGTAGTGGTTTTACAAGACCACAAACTACAGTATAAATTAGATACCAAAAACAGTACCCTAAACTCATCTAAATTGATACTAAGTTATCAGTACAATATTATGCTCTAAATGTAAATTTTAAACAAAGCAGAACCTGTTTAAGAAAAAAGGCAAGTTAAGGGGCAGTAGCAGTGGGTAAGGGAAATGTTGAAAAGACATCAAGTTGGATTTCCTGCACTTTATTAGCATCAGCATTTGAGCTTTTCTGTATCAGTAAGACCTGAGAAGAAATCATAAGACCTAATATTTAGACAACAAAACACATAAGCTTCACTTTAAAATACTTCAGTCACACTACCATACATCTCCATTTCAGTTTTAGCCGACATCAAATTTGTGGCGGGGTTTCATTATTAAATGCTATTTCACAGAATATGTATATTTATTTTAGAGTTGTATGCTGCCATCTGTTCCTCTCATTAATAATCTAAGAGCTTTTCCATGTATGTGAAGACATAAATGAAAAAAAAGACTAGCCTATTTACCAAAATCTTTATTTGCATAATATGAAAATTGTTTTTTGGAGATGAGACTTGTCAGAGGCAATATGCAAAGCACATTAAGGGCTTGAGCGAGTCAGACATTTATGGAAATATTTTCCTGCAGGAATTGGCTTTCTGTAACAGTTCTTAATCAAGGGTAACCCTAGGAGGGAGGCAGAGTCAAGTGCTGATCCCTGTCCATGTGCTTAAATCATTTGTTACGCACGTCATCCACAGTACCGAGCAGATATTAGCAAATGACTTTCACATTTTGAAAAGACTCTGATTTAAAAACACACTGAGTGGAGTTCGACAAAGATCCATCATATGCAACACTGTCTAAGGCTTATCTAAAATTTCTTACTTATAATAACAGAATGCAATAATTAATTTAAAAGAAAGTCTTGTTCAGGTGAATTATGCCCTTTGGTAGACAGACCATACCATAGGCATTTTAAACAATCTGGATAGAGGCTATGAATGACTGACTGACTAAATGACTTTTTTTTTTAAAGAGAGAAGGAATGAAACCTCTCCTTTGTTCCAACTGAAGTTTTTCGAAGAAAAAAACTTGCCTTCTATCCCACCTTCTTCCCTATTCCTGTTAGAGGCATACTACTCTCAAAAGAAACCAGTTAGTGGTTTCAAACTGTGCTCTAGAAGGCCTAGAGGTGCCTCATGGAACAGGGAAAAGGAAAAGAGGTGGGCTCGAGGCTCCCTCCGCTCTAAAGAAAAGAAAAAGAAATGAACTTGGTTCCTTCATGGTTTCTTTATAAAATATGTTTTTAGGATCTCTCACCTTTCTACATATAACCATGCATTTCATATTCTTTTCAAGTAATTACTTGAACATAGGCTGGGGAAAAACACATGTACTCTCTTATTCTATCGGTATTCATAATGAAAACAGTGGCAAAAGGAATAATAAACATCTATGGCTGGACATGTGACCAAATCTATATGCATTTGCATTGAAGTTAAACTCAGAGTTGACACAATAGTTGCTGTTATACACCTGTCTCACCAAAATAATTTCAGTGCTCCACAACACACATCTCAAATGTTTTACAAAGACTTTAATAAGATACGCTACACCCCTGACTAACGTTCTTAAATACCATAAAACCAATCAGACTAAACTGTCTCTTGACAGCATCAATTATCTGGGAGACTACTACATAAGACACTGTGGCGATTTGGATTTTACTTTGTGTCATAAGTGGTATGAGTCGTGTTAATTATAATATTTTTACCTGACAGATGACATACGACACAGTATCTCCGGCTTTCACCTTTCTGCCTCCTTGAGAATTGATCCAGAGGGCAACATGTACGTGAGGCAGGGTTTTCTTATCAGGGTAATCCTGAGGATCCTTTGTCAATGCCTAAAAGAGAAAAAGAGGGAGCAAAATGCCCTAAACTTTAAGATAAAACTCTTCTGACACAGCTATACACTAACACATCTTTGCTACGAATCATACTAGCCACATAAACACACAGATGAGAGATGCTGTATGTAGAAAACACTGTCACACAATCTTTAGACACGCCATCCTCAGGTCTCCTCTCTCCTTCAGTTAGTAACTAATATAACCACACACAAACTTGACAAAAAAGAAATACAACTGTATGGGCCATGGCACATAATACTTACACATGAAAAATTAAGACTATAAGCTCAGTCTTAGTTTTTTCTAATGTTTGCAATTTTCTCACTGAATTAACTGAATAGTCAGGAGTGATGGACGATGGATAACAGCTACTGTGACTGAAGGATGTGTTCCTTAAAAGCTTCTCTAGCCTAAATAAACCCCAAAGGTGGCATTCATCAGTAGATTTACTTCCACTGTCAACTTAAGCTCTACAAAGGCAGAGCGAGTCTGTAACCGAAAGTAAGCGCCAGGAGAGCAGGCGCGTGGCAGCCTTGCTCATGGCTGTTATTCCCAGTGCTCAGAACGGTACCTGACGTATAAGCAGCAACCAAATGTTTGCAGAACAAATGATGTCACTCACTCTGCAATAATGCACTAAGTTCAAGCACTGTGAAGTACTGTGAGATAAATAACAGTCACTGGTCCTGCGTCACCTGTTATTAGTAGATAACTCCCCATTACGCAAAAGAAAAAAAAAAATTCTAGAATAAGCTACATGAGCCATGGGAGCTGCAACCAAAATGTTATGGAGTGAGTTTGGCCAGGCGAAGATAACTTCCACCTGAGAGCAGAAATTGGGTGGGGGAAGGGGGTACATAAGCAGGCATGTGAAGGAAAAATAAGATTTTAAGAGATGGTGACAGGAGCAAGAAGATTCCAGGCAGAGAAAAAGTTAAAGGCAAGAGGTGAGAAAAAAAATACAGTCTAATGGACTGGAACTCAGCATGCCCAAGGGAAAATGGGAAATATCTAGCTCTGTAAGAAGTGTATTTCAAAAGACAAAAGACAGGGACCAGGGTGCTGTGTGACTAAGTCACATAAGTGTGGCCCACAGACCCCTGGGAGGTTCCTGACACCCTTGCAGGGGATCACAAAGTCAAAACTATTTTTCTAACAATACTATTTGCACTGGTGATGCACAGACAATGGTCAGTTAAGCTACTGGTGCTTTATAAACATGAATCAACATGGCAGCACCAAACTGTACTAACAATCACTGTAATTTTCACCACCAGAAACTAGGTTTAAAGAAAAAAGCCAATTTCACTTAGAATGCTCTTGATGCAGTAGAAATTAATTTTTAAGCTCTCAACCCTTGAGTAGAAGGCTATTATTTTATGACAAAACAGGAAGCATGCAAGTCTCATCTACGATATACTGAAGAACAAAGTTTCCTTGAGGAAAAACCACTTAGGCAATTGTTTGAGTTGCAAGCTAAACTAGCCACCGTTTTCTTGGAACACAATTTTTACTTGAAAGGATGACAGGACAACTGTAGTTCTTCTAACTTGGGTATCTGGCTGATGATTTCTCAAAAAAAGAACCAAGCAAGCCTGCCACTTCAAGGAGAGCAACTGACAGTACATCTTGTCTATGATAAAATTCAAGCTTTCAAGTGCAAATGAGAATTTTGGAAAACTTGTTGCCACTTTTGTGAGCATGACAGTTTCCCAACACTTAAAGACTTTTCTGATGATACAAGTAGAAACATTTTAAATGTGCTTTTTGATACTGCAAAGTGAAATGTGTCAAAATTTGGAAGATCTGCCTAACTTGGGGAAGCAGCATTAAACAAATGACCAATGCATAATGTCAAGCATGGGTAAAATATCCATTGAAAGTATAACACAGACCAACAGAGTATAATGTAAGGGAGTATGCAAAGCTCATTGATATGGTTTCAAATTCCACATTATAAATAACCTTTAAAAAATACCACTTAGAGAGTTTTGGTGTCGAATCAAAAAAGAATATCCACAATTACCTGAAAAAATTACTGAACTATGTCTACTTTTTCCAACGACATTGTTTATATGAAACTGGATTTTCTTCCTGTATTCAACCAAAACAACAGATCACAACAGATTGGATGCACTAACAGATCATGAGAATCCAGATGCTCCTTCTAAAATAGACACGAAAGAGATCTACAAAATTGTAAAATGATGCCATTCCTCTGGCTAAGTTGTCTTTGTTTTGAAACATAGTTATTTCTCATATAAAAATGTTCTTTTTGTAATCCCATGATGTGTTTATTACCATGTTAAATGAATTAATAAATGCCTGAAAAATTTCTCAGTTTTAATTTCTAACACAGTAAATATCAGCACAAACCACATAAACAAAAGCGCTCCAAGACCTCAATCACTTTCAGTGTGTGAAGGCATCCCGAGGCAGGGAAATCTGAGAACTGCTGTAGTAGAATAAGTGAGCCCTCCAACATGGCTGCACATAACCCACGTTATGTACACTTTCTAAATCAGACACTCAGCGTAGAAGAGCATCGAGGAAACTCTCCAAGTATTTGAATCTCCTCAAATTTGAATTATGTGAAGCCTTGATTGACTCAGTTGGGTAATGCTGCATAGAAATCTTAATCAATATAACTCTACTTAAGAAAACCATTATCTTCTCCAATTGACTACACTTCAGTGCAATGTTAAGAAATTCTGAATTTCATCTGACATACTTTCCAATTATTAGATTGGGACTATTTGGGGGCTTTATGAGCTACTTTTAGAAGGCTTGATTTTAGGAAAAAATGCTTCCTGATGGTTTCGGCTCCAGTTAGCAAGGGCTATAAAAATCAGCTATCATATTTTGTATTACTTCATAAAATATATTTAAGCTAAAATTACAGTAGTTCAGAAAATCAGTTGCTTGTGGCAACAAGGGCTAAATTCTCTACAGTGGTAAATCTCACCATTTCACCCCTCCCACTCTACGTGTGTGTGTGTGTGTGTGTGTGTGTGTGTATCTCCTGCAGTAAGACCATTTACAACCAGTCACATAGACTCTTCCATTCCCTTGCCTTTTGAAAGTGATAAAATGTAAAAACTGAACTGTTCTCACAAGTTGCAAATAGTATAAGTATTCAGACAGATGTTAATCGGGACACATTACCTCTGACACATAAACAGTTTACTGTAAAACACAGAACTAATTATGATATAGACAGTCCTTTCATCAGAATTTATTTTACTTACATCTACAGACATTCTTTTTTACAAAAACAAGTATAAGAACATGGGACGGCAAATAAGTATCTTTGGAAGACCAAGAGCACCTTGAAAATATGGACCATCCCAGAATCTAGTCCTGTGCACATAAAAGGTACTCCATGCCTGATGAACAGATAATTAAACAAGCAAATGGGCTCTTTTATAGCTCACGGGACAATTATTATTTTACTCTGCCAAGTGAAATGGAGGACACGAAGACAGTGAGTCACTGCTGTAGTTCTGCCACAGGAAAAAAGCATGCACAGCCCCATCACACCAAGTATTGACTGTTATTGTTATTAATAATAATAATATATTACTATAACTTGATCATTATTGAAGCTGAGTAATGGATATGTAAGGGTTCATGGTACTATTCTCCCTACTTCTGTGTAAGTTTAAAATTTTCAATAATAAAAACTTGAACATAACAAAACTGTAGACTGTTCATCAGCACTCAAAGACTGCCACCATATCTATGACTCCAGGTTTCTTTGCACATTAAAATGTTGTCTCAACGCTCATATGAAAAGACGGTGTGGGCCCACTACCCTAGAGGACATGTGCTCAGTATTACTTTGCCAATAAAGGAGCCATGTTTAGACTGAGCCTTCCAAACTCATGAAAGCCCTTGCAATAGAAGGCCCACACTTCTTAGAAGGTACACAGTATCAAGGATACAATCTGCAAAATAGATGCTAAAATTGATCAAAGGAAGACTGAAGTTATAACTTCTACTCTTTCAAGTTTTTTAGCAAAAGGCAAAATAGTCTAAAAGGAAACTCCTTTCTAGATGTCACAAGTGATTCCATGCCAATGGGTATACACTGCGTCACTTAAACAGCTAGTGCCAAGGCATGTATTCTCTTATAATATTTCTATAGCTTTTACTTTCCATATATAAATAAATGTCTTCTTTTGCAACTTTAAAGACATCTATCACAAGTCAAGGTGTAATAAACAAGTGACTTACCTAAGAATAAATAAAAATCACAAGGCTACACATAAAAAATAATCATTTTCTCTATAAATCAAAGAAATGTAAATTTAATCCAACAGTGAAATTTTCTTCATATCCATTATGGTAGCAATGTTTTATTTAAATACCACCAAAGAATTGTATCACCAATACAGGCAAATCTCTGGTGAAATTGGCATATATTTTGTTATTATCAATTGCTATCACCCTTTTACACAGCAATTTGAAAAGAGCTACTTAGATCTTCATATCTTTTGACTCAAATATGTCACTTCAAGGAACCCAAACTGACAAAGTAATTCATCCAAAAGCAAAAGATAATGGACAAAGATGTTTAATATAGTTATTTACAACATAAAAAATAATTTAAGCAAACAAAAATTTTAAATAAAGATGTACCAGTGAAATATAAGATTAACACATTGATTTTACACAATGGTTATAAAGGTAATATGGAAATGTGAAAAAATTGCTTATGTTAAGTAAAAATAAATTTCAAAATAACATATCATAATTGCTACAGTGTAAAAGTGTTTTTCAAGGTAGAATGTGCAACAATGGCAAGCATTACTTTTTTCTTTTGACAATATTTCTTTTAAATTTATTTTTATTTTTCAATTACAGTTTACATTCAATATTATTTTTAATTAGTTTCCGGTGTACAGCACAGTGGTTAGACAATCCTATATTTTACAAAACCAAGTGGGTACTGAAAAAGTCGAGGCAAGCGATACTTTTAACACAAGGGTATTATGAATGAGCTTTAATTCTAAAACTTCCATTTAATATAATCAGTATATTCTTTTTTATTAAAATTATTTTTATGAGCTTTGACAATGAAATCTATTTATCACAAAACTAGTAAAGAAGTATTTGCAAAATTAGCTTCTAAATATGTAAGGGTACTTACTGGTTTTGAATGGAAAAAAAAGTCTGTAACCTAACATCTTGTACGACACAGCATTTTAGAAAATGAGATTTTACTTTTTCAAATTATGTAAGAAAAACATAGTCCTTATTTTCAAAAACTAAGAATACCCATCAAGTGTAAATTATAACTATGTCCAAAACACACCTGCCTGACAACAGCACCTTTATGAATCACCTTCTGTGAAGTCACACACACACACACACACACACACACACACACACACACACACGCAAGCACTCTCTCCGTCTCTGTCTCTCCTTCTCCCTCAGCTTACAGGTCTGCCCCAAACAACTGTAACTTAGGAGGACTATGAAGAAGGTAGTACCCTCTAGTCCCTGAAACATGAACTCTATCACTCCCCAGAACCTCTAGGAAGAAAGCTTCTAGGAATTCCAGTCAGGAATGAGGAGAGAAGGCCCTGCAGCAGATATGGCAGTACCAGTGGCTGGGAGAGGGAGAGTGGTATGCTAATATTCAATCTGGGAGATAGTTGTTAAGCAGCTTTCATCACCAGCTAGAATTTATTTCAATTGCAAGGACGAGGTGGTTCTTCAATGATCTGAAGGAGGAGAAAAACACGGTGGCAGCAGCTGGGCTCAGCAATAAAGGCTACATTTACCTTGTTAATTTCAAACTGGCTCACTGGGACACTGCCATTTAGCACATCTTCTCCAATTTCTATTAACCTCTTCTGAATATTTTCCACTATCGTGTCCCGGCTTTGATCAGAAAGAATCTGGCCAATAACAAAGCTGCAAAAAACACAGGGATTGATTTTTTAGTATCATACTTCATTAATAAAGAAGAGAGAAGGAAGATAAATGCTATTAGATTAACACGTGGACAAGAAATGTATTAAAAGCTAACATGAGGGTCAATGTCTAAATGGTTGTTACAATTTGTTTTCTGACATTAACTCTACCAAAGGTTTACTAACCTTGAAATGTCAGGTTTGTCCTTAGACATACAGATCATATTTTATGTAGCATCTAATGCTTCACACAAAATACAGACACACAAGCTATGTGTTCCATTGTATTTTAAGCAATTACAAAATTCAAAAGCAATTATATGCTACTGATAAGTTAAAATGTTGAAAGACAAGTATTTCGCTTTCCTCATAAAGCACCAAGATGCTATATCTGATATGAAGATACCACTTCCGGCCCTGGCTGGTGTGGCTCAGTGGATTGAGTGCCGGCCTGTGAACTGGGATGTTGCTAGTTCGATTCCCAGTCGGGGTACATGCCTGGGTTGCGGCAGGGTCCCCAGCAGGGGGTGTGCTAGAGGCGACCACACATTGATGTATCTCTCCTTCTCTTTCTCCCTCCCTTCCCCTCTATCTAAAAATAAATAAATAAAATCTTAAAAATATATATCATCTCCACCTGAGATGACCACTAGTTATGTAATTGGAAACATAAAGTTCCTTCTGCAAATTTTTAAAAAAGAAACCAAAAATTGCAAATGTTCCTCTCTTCAGCTTCATTATATTTGCTCAACGTTCTCTAACCTTATGCTATCCCTTGAAAACTTCATGCTGTTCCACCAGACACCCCCTCCAAAAAAGGGAAAAAAAGAAAATGAAAAGGGGTAAGGAAGCCAATATTTTATCCATTTCTGAGAAAAATGCAGAGCGAGGGTTTGACAGCTGCATTATAATTTGTCAGAAAAAGAACCCTGACAAAAACATTTGTATAGCTTTAATTACTAATACATTTCTAACTCAGAGAAATTTACTTCTATTATGATGCATCTTTTCTTAGAAAACACAAAGCTGAAGAGAACACTCTAATCGACAGTCTATACAAAGTAGTTTCATCTTTGGGTACATTTCGGGGCAATGAAGCATTTCAAACTACATTTCAGACAAGGCTAACAGTGACCTATACTCAAATGATCAACTTTGCCTAATCAAGAGTAGTTTGCAGAAGAAACAATTGCTCAATCTCCTGATTTGAAGCTGAGAGGAAGAATGGAAAACAAGTAAAATATGCTGATATTCAGCAATATTAAAATTAATTTAAAATTTTGCTTTAAAGAAAAAAAAAATGTCACCCTGGCTCATGTGGCTCAGTGAATTGAATGCCAGCCTGCAAAGCAAAGGGTCACTGGTTCAATTCCCAGTCAGGGCACATGCCTGGGTTGCGGGCCAGGTCCCCAGTGGGGGGCACACAAGAGGCAACCAACCACACATTGATGTTTCTCTCCTTCTCTTTCTCCCCCCCTTCACATCTAAAAATAAATAAATTAGTTTAAAAACAAAAAAAAAGTCTATTTTCTGAATTGCTCAGGATCACAAACCAGTAATATCTGGAGAGGTGGTAAACAGAGTGTCTAAAAATTAATTTTTAAATGGGTATTTTATAAATTAATATGATTCTAAAAAAATAAAACAGGTATTAATGCAATCTTCAGTCTCAGGTACAAAGCCAGGAGGTCACTCATGACAGTTATGATTTCTGAGGTACATATGGTCTTTGAGAACCAGCTGTCAACCTGAGGTTAGTAAGAATGTTTTTTTTTTTTTAATTTACAGCACTTATTTTTAATTTTTTTCTTTTTTAAATTTACTTCCGAGAGAGAAAGAAAGGGAAAGAGAGAAACCTCAACTTGCTCTTCCACTTATGTATGCATTCATTGGTTGATTCTTGTATGTGCCCTGACCTGCAACCTTGGCATAGTTCGACGACACTCCAACCAACCTAGCTATCCGGCCAGGGCTACTAAGAATCTTTATATGCAAATGATATCAGAGGGAACAAAGTCTCACTCCATGGTCTACTCTGAATCCCAGAACATTTTAAGCCATACAATGGGGATGCCTTAACAATTATATTCCTAAAGAGGCTCTAGAATGATTCAAGAACATAATACAAGGCACTTTCTAACAGGAATATCAAAGCAAAACAATACAAAACAAAACAATATCAACAAAACCAACTCTGTGAGGATCCAAACTGTGAAGATTTACCCTCACCTTGAGTACAAACTCATGAGACGTATTCTACAGCAAGCATCATTTACTGAATGATGGCTTTTTCTAAATTTTATTCTATTCATAAAGCCCCACTCCAAATAAGTAAGAATGGTTACTATGCAATAATAACAAAAACAAAAAAGAAGCTGTGTCCTTGTGTCTGGCAGAGTCACAGGGTTGTCCACATCATTAACACTTGAATATTTTAAAGACAAACAATGAAATAAAAAATGAAAGCTAGACTCACTTTCCAGTGTCTTTAGCAAGATCACACCAATCTCTTCTAACTATATCTAATCCTTTCAGCTCCTGTTTGGTAAAGTAATTCCCATCCGATGTGGGCTCTACAACGAGAGCAGCGTATTTCTTTTTCTTCAGCAGAAGCAGAGACTTGAAAATTCCATCAATGTCAATTTCAAGCAGTTTGTACAACTTATTCACCTCACTTTTTACCTGTGAAAAGTCCAACCATTAATACTAGCTTCTCAAACATCTAATAGGAAGAAGATAAACATGCTATAAATTCCCAAGAGTTCATCTAAACAGAACTTGAAGTCACAGAAGACTGGAGTATATTTACTAGGCAAAAATGTACAGAACATGATATTCTTTCTGTTGGGTCCAACGCAAGAACACTGAAAAATCACAGGGAAAGAATGGGCAGGGTCAGCCCCAACAATTATAAAAATTCTGAACTACTCTTTTTTAAATCTAAAAACTAAATGTGTGTGTACTTAACTTCAAACTACTGAATTGGTTAGAGATTAAATGGTCCAACAAGTAAATACATGGCCAGAAATAAGTAAAACTTAATCTATTAAAATGTCTATACTATCCCTGTACCTAGAACATAAACACCTTGAGTATACGCAAATACATACATGCCGAACAAACAAATGAATGGCCACCTGCTCTTACTGACAGGGTCAGGGCTCAGACCCTTGCCTCTAGGGAAAATACAGGTTTTCAAGGTCCAATATGAGTACAATATGCTATGCTCGCTCTCAAGTGAAGACCACAGCTCAGGTTTCATACATTTCAGAGAGGAAAGGTAAGAAGGTCTTAGTTTGTAAGATGATACCTTAGTTTTCGTTCATTGGAGCAATATCTCAACATAGTAAGTACTCAAGAACCACTAACAGTGCTAATTATAAACTGCAATTAGGAGGCTACAAATGACTATTTTTAAATATCCCCTTGCCTTTTCAAATACTTTTTAAGTACTCCTGTAAACATTATAGATGTGTGCGAAAGTATGTATGTAGGTAGGTAGGTATTTATCCATATCTATCAGTGTATGAAAGGCATCTGAACACTACTAGACACATTTCTCCTTATGAGTGACAATGTGATAAGTACTAACTTGATCACATCTTAAACTCGTCACTCTTACACTGTTCTCAAAGGCAAAACATATCTATCATTCAAGGAAAAAACAATTCTCTTTTAATTTCATCCTCAAAACAAACAATTGGAAAAGAGGTTAAGAAATATAAAAGGGCACGAAGAACTGAAGGCACTAAATGTATTCTTTTCAGAAACACACAATGTACATATAAACGAATTTATGACATTCCATGTTAAAAATAATTCACAAAAGTAAACAAAACAGATAGTTTTATCAAATTATCTCACCTTGTTTCCCAATTTAAATACTTCTTCCAGATTGGTGCTATTGGTGTTTATCATAATTGAATCTGTATCTCCATAAATAACTTCAAGATCCATCTAATGAAAAGGCAAAATTATAAAAATTAACAATGAAAACATGGTGACCATTATGCACAATAAAAGATTTTCTATATTACAGAAATTACAGGTTCCACTGATTTTTTTCCCCAAAGGCTAAATTTATTCTTATCCATATTGTCAGGAGTATACAACTGAAGATTAAGCCCCAATAAACCAGAAAGGCGAACACCGCCACATTAAAAAATCTCCCTAATTTTCTTAAAACAAACAGGTATGTCAGTGGCAGGGGAAGTGTCTAGTTTCAATGAAAACATAATGTGTAACTCAGTAATACAAAGGAGGATAAGAGACTAGGAAAGTCTATTACTCTATTTACCCACAGTACCACAAGCTTAGCAGTCATGGCAATTTATGAAGCAGAAGCATAATAGGATTTTAAAATTCAAAGGCACAAATCCATATTAATTTCTTAACAGTTTCAAATAGTATTTAGCAGAATATGAAGAGTGCCAAAAAAAATCAATCATACAGTATAAAAACCTGGAAGTAAACTCTAATTAGCACTGTTACTAATTTGCTTGAAACAGTCACATATAGGCTTCAAGCAGCGGCTAGATCATATCAGTGTTAGTAAAAGAAAAAAGCTATAATCCATTAGGGGGGATTATAAACGTAAACCAGACATCCTAAGAAGCCATTTCCAGTCTGTTTGGGTTGCAATTTTCCTTGAATGCAAAAATGTCACTAGGTATGATATTTAAGAGTTGTTATATGATGAAAATGCTCAACATTACCTTCTCTACCATTTCCTTTGTATGCATCAAGATCTAAATGAAACAGAAAGTCAAGATTAATGCATTATATAATTACAGAAACATAAATATAAATACATAGATAGGTAGCTCGATGACTTGTCATTTCCGTGTATTTTAAAGCTCTTCATAATTTTCTAGCCACAACTCTCAAAATAACAATAACATCAACATAGTCTAAAAATAAATTTGCTTCAGTGCTGATTTTCAGTCAGAGATATGTAAACAGATCTATTGTAAAGATCTACATAAGCTCTATGTAAGCAGATCTATGTAACGATCTCTCTTAGAAAAAACATGCATAATAAAAATACAGTAAGTCCTCACTTAACATCACGGACAGATGTTTGGGAACTGAGACTTTAAGTGAAACAACATATATAAAGAAACCAATTTTACCATAGGTTAATTAATATAAACAAGAGTTAAGGTCCTATGACAGATTTCCTACGGTCACAAAAGCATTACCAAACTTCTAAATAAACCTCCAAAACACTTCTAATGTTAAACATTGAAACAAAGGTGAGCAATACATATTAAGGAAGATGAATAAAAAGCAGAAAATTCTTTTCCAACCCACATATTCCAGCTTAGGGTCACCAGGGGCCAGAGCCGATTCTGGCAGCTCGGGGCACAAGGTGAGCACCCAACCTGGACAGGATACCCTTCCATCGCAAGGCCACTCACAGGCACGCTCACTCAGACTAGGACAATGCAGGCACGACAATGAACCTAGCACACACATCTTTGGGATGTAAGACAAACCAGAGTGCCTGCAGAAAACCCACGTAGACATGGGGAGAAGATGCAAACTCCATACTGACAGTGGTGCCAATCGGGAATCAATTTTTTTCCTCATCGATATTATAATGAAATAACAAACAAAATGACATTTTTCAAGGACCAACGGAATCCCTTTATAATATGAAAAAAGGCCAACTATTCTCCTTACTCATTGCATTCAGGACCTTAAAAAGTTAAAAGCATTTATATATATTTGTATATATGAATGGTATATGATATATGTAATATATGTGATAAAGGTATATATCTAATATATGTATTAGATATATATCAAATGTATTATATCTAATATATATAACAGACAGATTAGATTTAAATTTCTTCTCTACACTAAACTTCCTGAAGGCAGAAAGCAGACCCTCACTATGGTCTGGGAGCTAGCACAGCACCCAGCACAAAGCTGGGGCGCAATAAGCATTCAGTGAATGAAGGCAATCATACAGATTATATCTGTAAACAAACAGGTCTGCCCCAGGCCCATAGAGCTATAAGATTAGGTACATACAGATTATAATGCAGATACAGATAAAAACAGATATAAACTATCAGGGACAGGATCAGAAATAACACGAATTTAACAAATTTAAGGCCTCTTCAAAAGCAATGTGAAATAATGAGCAGTCAGAGGGTGTGTGCGTGGGGGAGGGGCAGATACTGTGCTACGAGCATCTCATGTATTTTCTCATGTCATTCTCCAAGGTCCCCAAGGGATAACCACCATTAATAGCCCCATTTGATAGATGCCAAAAAAAAAAAAAAAAGAGGAAGTAATTAATTTGCCCCACTAAGTGACATAGCAAGGGTAAGAACCCTAGCACTTTTAATCCAGAGTATGGGGTATGGAGCCTTAGTCACTTCATGCTATTTTCTGTCCACTATTGCCCATCTTTCAAAGCATCAATCTAAACCAGAAGTCACTTTTCCAATGGGCCAGATAGATTTACTTCATTTATTTTTCATACCCCCAATAGTCCTCACTGTCAACTAAGCTCAAATTTCATATCATTTCTGTCTTTCTTGTCCTTCATATTACAGAGCCCTAAAAATCCTACCTCAGACTATCTTTTCTATCTACCCCCTGCTTTCCATTTCCATTGCCCCTCCCCTCTATTACTGTCCCCTGATGTTGCGCGGGCACTCATTGTCCTATGTTCTTAGGGAAGGAAGCCCTCCCCCTGCCCTGGGGGTGGTGGTGAATACTGATTAGGCTAACCAGTGGTTTTAATAGTGGCTGTACAGTGGAACTGCCCGGGAATCTTTTAACAAATGCCAATGCTTGGCCCCAATACATTTTTTAAAAAACAGCTCTCAAGGTGATTCTTATATTGTAGGTGGGGTTAAAGGCCACTGGCCCAAGATAATCATGGTAATCCGATTCTGGCAACAGTTTTTGGTGCCCCCTCCCCATTGAGACCAGGCTTCATACGTAACAAGTACTTAAAACACTGTTTGCTACTTGATGGATAGGTCTCATAGTAATCCCAGTTACTTTTCTACTAGGCACTAGAATTGTTACCTCATAAAAACATTCACTCTCCTCCACTTCATCTTCATTTTTTAACATTTAAACTGCAGGGAAAGCATTGTGGGAGACAACCTGACAATTCCTTTGGGAAAAGGGCAGTAATGAGATCCACCCAAGTCAAGTTAATCATCGCGAGGACAGAACTACTTATCTCGAGTTCTCTTCATCCTCTGCCCCTTCCGAGGCAGCTGGGCTTAGCTTCCCTCACCACAAGGACAATTCCACAAGGTTACCATTATGTGTCAAGTTACATACCTCAGGAACAGTCTGACCTTTCATTGCAGTTCTGCATATGCAGTAACCAATTTCTTCTACTCTTCTTTCACGCCATTAAGCAGACCAACTAGATCGTCCCTGAGAGAACCTTCACCTTTCAGATCACCCAACCCACTCTGTCCTCCACCAACTCACAACCATTTCCATGCACAATCTGAAGGCTGCTACCACAATGGCTTTCTCTTTGGTGGCAGAAACCTCTTGGTGGACGTTTTGAACAGAAATGGTAGAAACTAAGCAAACTATAAAGGCTGTAACTGCCACTTCTTTTTCTTAGCCTAAGACTTTATCTTAGAGATTAGTCCATACCCATACATAAACAGCTGGCTTATTCTTTTTAATGACTACATAGTATATCCATTGTATCAGTTCATCAAGATTTAACTCATGCTCTATTACTGAACATGTATATTATTTCTAATCTTTACCTTTATAACCACACTTCAACAAATAAGCCTCATACACGTGGAATCTGCCAATATGCCAGTAACAAGATAAACTCCCACAAGAATTACTGGGTTAAAGGTTTTCATAATTATAGTCAAATAGCTCTCCACAGAGGGTATACTAATTTCTACAGATAGTTTTAAGCACCATTTTTCCAGCTACTCAACAGTAGCTGATGACAATGCTCTGTCTCAAGTTCAAGGTCCTCTCCATAGCTCATCAACTCTTCAGTCTATTCTAGACCAGATAACCCACAACCAAGCTGACTGCTACTTCCTGTGCTTCTTCACTAAGCAGTTCTACATGGTAGCTATCACCCCAGTGCCCTATCCAGTCCAATGCTTACCCAAGGCTATAAACCCAAGGCTAATGAGCAGGATCACCCCAAAGCTACCCTCAGTTCAAACTGCTCACTGGGCTCAGCAGTTGGATATCCAGTGGACTAGCAACATCTCAAGATCTAACAGAGGGCCTAATAACACGGTAGCTATTAACAAACATTTGTAGAATGCTGAATGTATAATTCTAAGGGGTAGGCAGTACTAGAAGCCCCATTTTATACATGAGCAAAATCAGGCTCTGCAATTTCGCCCAAAATAACCATTAGTCAAGAGCTTGATCTAAAAGCTGGACCGTATGTTTCACTTTCTTATTACTGTGTCTCATTGCCTTGTTAAAAAGCCTATACCATGCCCTGGCTGGCGTAGCTCAGTGGATTGAGCACGGGCTGCGAATCAGGCATCGCAGGTTCAATTCCCAGTCAGGGCACATGCCTAGGTTGCAGGCCATGTCCCCCAGCAACCGCACATTGATGTTTCTCTTTCTCTCTCTCCCTCACCCTTCCCTCTCTAAAAAATAAATAAATAAAATCTTTAAAAAAAAAAAAAAAAAGCCTATACCACATGAATGTTCTGGAAGCCAACAATCAAACACAAGTATTACAGATACTTTCCCCGTTAAGAAAATGCATTTTACAATAAAGCCACAGGTATCCAGAAAGGTCTGCTGGACACAAGGAACAGTGATTACAAGATGACCGCTGATAAGTTCACTTCAAAGTGACAAGCCTAATATTAAAGCTACCCATTCTGACGGAAAATCATTTCGTAAGTGCCACAAGCTAGAAAACAGGGGCTATAAAAGGCTTGCTAAATTCATTAATAAGGCAGTCGGCAGTTATCTGATTTCACAGCAACACCTGCATATTTATCTACTCATTACCAATTGGATGATGAAATTTTTCAAGCACATTTCAAAAATCTGCCAACTTCAAGTGTAAAAAAATAAACTTTGTGGTTAATTTTTCCCTTAACAAAGTACAGCTGTTGAGAATAATTGTTCAAGATCTTACCCTGTAATGTCAACTGCAGCAGAACAAAGAGTATTTAATTAGCAAATCTATCCAGTAATTCAACACCTATTATATAAAATGCCTTCGTGATTTTATTCAGGATAATTTGCTAAGAGGGTTATTACTGACATTCAGATGGAATTTAAAATTCCTACGCAAGTCGAGTCATAATAGCAGTAATGATCTCCCCAATCAGGAGATTCGGTGTCACACAAGGCTCTCTTGCAATGCAGCAGCCGATTTCCTGACTTCTTAATTCCTGGGCTCAGCTCAGTGAGAGCCCTTCATGCCGATATTTCAGTCAGCAATACATCTTTAATGGGACTCTATTAAAATAACTAGAACAAAAATGACTTTTTTTTGGTTAAAAAGAATGACAGCACTGCCATCACATCAATCATTGCCGGCTTTGCAGAACAGTGCCGTTAGGGGGAAAGAGGAGGGGGAAACAGGAAAGCAGTGGGGCTGGGGGTGGGGAGAGCAATAATTAAAATAATACAAAAAGGTGTTTTAACCCCAACCTGAGCCTCTGAAGGCTGGCAAAGGGGGTGGGGTGGGCACTAAAAAAGAAATGGAAATATATTTCAAAAAAGGGTTTCCTAAAGAAAATGGTTTGTTCAGAAGTACACCCGTACTTCACTAAGTGGTTCACTAAGCAGAAAGAGCATGTTTGTTATGCTGGGGTTAACAGCAGCGGCAACCTAAGAAAATGTACAACCGAGTTGTGTATTTACAGGTTCTCCTAACAAGACCAGGAGAAAGGTGGGGTCTTGGTTTTTTGTTAGGACAGAATGCTGGTTGTCTTGCAATGCATTCAAAGGTTAGCAAATGTTTTTAGGTGCAATTACAGACTAAAACGGTGTTTATTAATGCCAAATGAAAGAAAGCACCAACTTTCCAGTTAAAAAAAGTTACAAGCTCCTATTCCAAAAGCATAAGTCCATTATAGTGATACCTACTATCAAGAAACCTACTTCGCTACATGAGGCAGCTATCAAACACAACAGAAATCCTACGGGCTAAGAAAACGTAGGCTAGGGTCAAATCTAAACAGCGTATGAACAGAATGACAACTGAAACCTCGATGGCTTTAGGGTTCTTCTGTTACTGATGACAAAATTAGAAATAAACTGGAATTTTTTTTTGTTATTTTTATTTTTTTGGAAAGGTTTTTTAAACTAATACATTAGCATAACAGGGGGAGCAAATGAATGGTTTTGAAGGATATGGAAGAGGAAAGGAATATTTCTTTTATTAGAAATATAAATATTATGATATCTGGTAATCCAACCATTATCTACGCTTTTCCTTTCCCAATTTTAGCAGTTTCCAACCAGGATTCAGTGTTACTCACTTCTCCCACTTGGTGAACATTTATTTTGTCCTCATTATGTTAGATTGCCTTTTTCCTATTTTTCTGTTCCCTGTTTTTCTGAGATGTGTGTCTTTTCTATAAGATGCTCAAGGAGCAGGGCCACGGATTTAGTAAGCACCCTACTTTCTGCCTCCACCACTTAATGACATTCCTGTGACATGAGGTTCCTTACCACCTTTAAACCTTAGTTTTACCTTCTTTACGATTGGGATAATACTACCACCTAGTTCCCCCAGCTATGTGAGAAGTCAAAAAACTTTACGCTGAAAACATGCTTTGCAAAGATATAACACTATACCAAAGTGAGTTTAAAGAACACTCCGGGGTCTAAAGTCTGAATACTGCCAATTACCAGCTAAGTGATTTGCGAACAAGCTTTTTTCCCTCTATAGGTCTTAGCATCCTCATTTACAAAATGAAGAGCTTGGGATTCCTCCCAGATCTAAAGATCTACAAATCCAAGTTCAACATGTAGAACTTGGATTGTTTTGTCTTTCATTCCTTTCATGTTCATTTCTTTAATATTAGGAGAAAGGGGGCACTGATATGTCCAACACAGATAATTAGCACTACAAGAATATGCTTCAGCAAAAAGAAAAAAAACAGAATATTTCCATATTCTAGGTTGCTTTCGAAGGGTATATGGTTGCAAAAACTAGAAATACATAAGCTCTCACAAGTAGTCTGCATACATCTTTATGCACTTAGTATAAGTGAGTGAGTGAGTGTATTTACGGCACATAAAAATACCCAACACCTTCTGTTGAAATCCATATCCCCTCTTCCGCCCAGGAAAATATATACATATCTTCATATATATGAGGTCTGTCCAGAAGGTATCCAGCAACATAATATGAAAAACAGAGGAATTTATTGAAGAAGATACAAGACACATTGTACACAGGACAATGACGCCTCAGTCCCCTTCCAAGTAGCACCTTGAGACCTCAAACAGTTCTCCCAATCACCATCACCTGCCCTGTCATATGTTTCTGATTCTCATTGACGGTCTGAAATCTCTTCCCTTTCAAAGGTGATTTTAGTTTTGGGAAAAGCCAGAAGTCACAGGGTGCCAAATCTGGGCTGTAGTGGGGCTGAGTCTCCTAGGTAATTTGATGTTTTGCCAAAAAACAAAAACAAAAAAAAAACTCTATACCACATGTGATGCATGAGCAAGTACGTTGTGATGAAGCTGCCAATCACCAGCTGCCCATAGCTGCAGTCTTCTGAATCATCCAATAGTTTCCACAGAGGAACGTTCAAGCTTCATGCAAAATCTGATGCAGATTCATTGCTCTACTTGCTCATTTTGAATACAAAGGTCACACAGTACGCACGCTCACTCAATGGCATCTACCGCCCCCACTGACCAACACAGTGAAGTCGTCATTATTCACACATGTGCATTCCAGCCCGCTCTCCTTGGCTGCCAGGTTACATCGATGTCACACAAACCATTCTCGTTACACTAACAATGGCTGGACTGTTTCCAGACAGACCTCATATGTATCAAGGTTTCTCAACATGAACAGTATGGACACTTTAGGTTGACTAACTCTTTGTCATTGAGGGGCTATTCCTGGCCTCTATTTACTAGATGCCAGCAACATGCATGTGTGTGTGTGTGTGTATACAGGTGAGTGCACGGGCATACATGCTCTCCAGTTGTGACAACCAAAATTGTCTTCTGATATTGCCATATGTTTCATGGGGTGTAGGGGGAGCGTAATGTTACACTGATGACTCAACATTTTCTCTCTCTAGGCCCATACCCAATTCTGTCCCATAAGCATTCATTCAAAACTCCATCCATCACCTCCAGAACCACAACCAGCTCCAAATATGACAAATGGCCCTTCCAAGAGCCTTCATCTAAAACAAAGGAATTACTTCCATTCTGATCCAATGAACTAACAAGTCTCACTATGGCTTTTTAGTGTGACACCCCTGTCAATGGGCTGTCCCTCTCCGGGCCCTCACCTACCACCCGTCTCTAGCATCACTACCTCCCAAGACATTCTTACCACTTTCTAAAATGTACTCTTTGAAATGAAATTCAACCCCCTAGCTTGACCCAAAATCTAGTTGAGGCCCACCTCATCTTCTAATGCTTCCCACATGTATGCTTCAACCCAGCCTCCCTGGAATATTGTGAGTTTGTTGAACAAGCCATGTTCTATTATCACTTCTGTATTTTTCTCATGCTGTTTCCCCACAGCACTTGAAGTGTGGGTTCGGAAGTTAGGCTGTGTGATGGTTTGACACAGATCCCGGCTCCTGGGGTCTGCGGTGTTGTGGATGAGACATGAGACAAATTCACACGGACTACCAAGTCCTGTGGAGGAAAAGGGACGGCACAGTTTCTCTCTCAAGAGACCACCCTGACCCTTGCCTTGATAGGCTTTTATTGGGTTCAATTTGTACAGGAATACAAGGTGTATACATAAAGCTCATCAGTCATTGTCAGGCAGAAATGATTAAACAATAGACATTCAAAGAACTCTGAGGGCTTATTCTGAGTCAGGGTCAGACAGTTAAAGGGTCATAAAACTTGGGGGAACAAACTCACTTCCTGCTTGGACCCTTATCATTTAAATTGAGGATATTAGCAAAGCAGGTTTCATAGAATTTTATGCATTCTTTCTTGGGCCTGATTGCCCTACGGAAACCTGCCCTTTCCAGCATGTGGCCCCACCCACCTCCAGCATTGTTTCAGACTTAAGGCATTGCTTCAGGCTTAAATCAGGCAGGGGACGTAAAGCAGCCAAGAGATTAGGAGACTTCTGGCAGACAGAATGAGGACTCAGGCTATGTCAAAGCCGAAGGGTGAAGGTCCATCACCCCCTTTTTCTATAGCCCCCAAGTCCTTCCCTGAGGGCCCCTTGGCGACTGTGTCTGTCTTAGGTTGTTCCTCTTTTGAGCAATCTTGCCTGTCATTGGCTAACCAGTCATCTGCCCAGGGCCAAGCAGGGTGAAGAGAAAGGGAGCAGAGGTGGTGCCCCTACAAGGAAGATAAGTTTTGTCTCCTTAGTGGCTTATGGTCCCAAGGTCCTTTACTCAGCCTTAGCCATGGGGGATTACAGCTTCCAAAACCAGGCAGGGCAGTTCCCAACAATGGTTAGTTTTATCTGTCAACTTGGCGAGGCAATGATATCCAGATATGTGGTCAAACACTACTCTGCATGTTGCTGTGTAGGTACGTTTTTTAAACACGAGATTGACATTTAAATCAGTACACTTTGAACAAAAAAGATTACCCACCATAATGTGGGTGGGCCTCATCTAATCAGTTGAAAGCCTTAAGAGAAAAAGACTGAGGTTCCCCAATGAAGAAGGAATTCTGCTGCAGACTGCCTTCAGGCTTGAACTGAAACATCAACTCATGTCCCAAATGGGTCTCTAGACTGTGACCTGCCCAGCAGATTTCCAATTTGCCTGTACCCACAATCATATGAGCACATTCTGTAAAATCTCTCCCTCTCCCTCAACTAACTAACTAACTAACTCTCTCTCTCTCTCTCTCTCTCTCTCTCTCACACACACACACACACACACACACACACACACACCCTATTGGTTCTGTTTCTATGGAGATCCCCAACTACTATAGCCTGCCTGAGTTCAAAGCCTATGGGTACTGCTTATACACTGCATGACCTTGGGCATACAATACAATCACTAAGCCTCTGATTCCTTGACTATAAAGTGGAGATAACAGCTGCAGCTTCCTTATAATAGGGATACTATGAGTACTAAATGTAACCACATGTGTAAATAGTTCCGTACAGTCTCTGGTACCTAAATGCTCAGTAAATGTTAGGTATTATCACCTAACATCTACTTATTTCACAAGGAACTTCACACTGTCAAAAACAGCCTCTCTGGCCTCCCTGACCCAATGATATTAAAAAGTGTGTTAGTCCAATGTAGCCCCCCAAAAATTCTGTGTATACCGCAGCACACCACTCTATTATAAAAAGTAAGATTAAGAGACTACAAGCAAATTGTAATAGAGAGATCATGTCTGAGCCATTAAACCTAACACATAATAGTAATTCAATAAATATTTATTTCTTAGGTGGTAGTGAAAGGAGGCAAACCCCAAGTGGTACAGCTTGAGAATAGCAAAGCCGTGGATTGATAAGTGCATCTCCACAACACCAGGACCGTAAAGCGGGTTACAGAAAGTGGCAATTAAACCCACACACTGTACGCATTTAAATGCTAGCTCTTTCCATGAAAGAAATGGAGTGAATCAGTTTTAATCCCACCTTCAAACACAACCCATGTTAAACAAATATTCACTCAAGAGAAATGAATTTCAATCCCAATGATAAAGGCCCGTTAATTATAAACTTGACTAAAAGTGTACCTCTCCCATACAACTCTTGTTTCCAGATAAACCGATTTTGTTTTAAATCCTGAATTTACAACCTAGACCTTCTGGTAGCTCATGTGTAAAGAATATAAAACATGCTGAACAAACAAAGCTTTCTGAAAGGTTCCTCCTCCCCAACAGACACATGTAATGATATTTATGAGTCTCTCTCAATTACTGCCCCACAATTTGACAGGGCTCTAATTTTGATCTAAAAACTTAAAATACCATAAAGTGTGGCTCTGAACACATGAAAGGAAAAGTGAGCATCTCTGTCTTCTCATTTCTTGCCCTGAAATATTTATTCATCTTGCGGACTTTTTAGAATCCACTTTGCATTTTTACTCTGGAAAAACTGTTTTCACCTTTACAGAAACCTTCTTTTTTTTTTTTTAAGATTTTATTTATTTATTTTTAGAGAGGGAAGGGAGAGAGAGAGAGAGAGAGAGAGAGAGAGAGAGAAACATCAATGTGCGGTTGCTGGGGGACATGGCCTGCAACCTAGGCATGTGCCCTGACTGGGAATCGAACCTGCGATGCCTGGTTCGCAGCCTGCGCTCAATCCACTGAGCTATGCCAGCCAGGGCTTAGAAACCTTCTTTGCACCACATTCTTATTCTCTATTCCTCCTCTCCGCCAACCTCCAGTTTAGAGACTTGCGTCCTGTACCCTTCACTTGAGCTTACACGCACTATTGTCTTACTGGGGATCAGGTCTGACACAGGACCCAGGGAGCTTCTAGAGCTGACGTTAAAGCACACTTGAACCAAATCTACTCACCGACACAAGAGTTCAAGTACGAGCCTACACTCTTAAATATTAAATTCCCAGAAGAAGAAGAAAAAAAAAAAAACCCTAAGGCACCAAGATGAAAACTAGAGCAGGAGATATTAACCTAAGGTCAAGAAATCTGAAAATCTCTGCTACTCTAAGGAAAAATGTGAATGTGTGTCTATAAGCATTTTTCTAGGACAAGGGTGCACATATTTCACCAAATTTGAAATTCTGATGTGTTCAAATATAAGTACCATTGCAGATGCTCCAATTAGCCATAAAAATAGCACTTTAGGAATTCTTAGAATTCACATAATGTCCATGAGACTCAAAACACCACTGCCCAAAGGCCTTTGCCTCCTGCTTTGGAGCTAGGTGTCTTGGGGCCCCTACAGTATACTTTCCCCTCACAGAAAAACAGGCATGCGTCAAAAGGCTCGGAGATTTGGTTCCCTGATTGACTCCCAGAATAATTCTTCTGGGGGGCTAATTAAGACACGGCCAAACTATGTCCGCACTTTGGCGAACATCAGCGCTGAGGCAAGTTTCACACAACCTGATTAAAATTGACTCAAAGTGTCTTACTTCAGTAATCACTTAGACAGAATGAATTTTACATTAGTGGGATCAAGCATGCACCAGGCCTCAGTGGAAATGAAAAGGGCTTATAGTAATAGGATTTATAAATCCACCCATTAGGTTAATGGCTAAATGATTTACATGTAACATGCTCCCCCACTCCGCCTTCCTTCACCCTTTAACTCAGTAAAAACTATGCTTGGCATTTTCTACTGCAGTGCCATACTCAAAGGAAATAGCCTTTCTATTTTGGGACATTCTAATTTCTAATAATGGCTTGGGTAGCTACCATTAACTCTTTCAAAGCACAAATAATTGACTAATAAAATTAAATAGTCTATAAGGCCTGAAAGTGCTTAATTGATCATAATTGTCTATTTGAGAAGAAGGCGTCAGGCTGGCTATGTTCAGATAATGAAGTTGGGCAATTCTGAAGCGCTGCAATCAAGATAATACAGCGAAAAAGGACATTAGCATTTTCTGGAATCTGCAACATTTTCTTTATAACTGAGGTCATGGGAAAATCTGACTAGAAAACTTTGAGCTCTCGGTCCCCACGAATGACAGATTTAACAGGGTGCTACTTGTCATCACCAAGCACCTGGACTGAAGCTCAACCCTGGGAGGGCACCTCGCTGGCAGTCTAAAGAACAACCTGAAGTTGGAGAATGATCGAAGTGTTTGCTATTACCATTTGATGGAAGCATTTTTGATTTCTGGAAAGCTCCTTTTTAGAACTGGTGTGTGATAAGACAGTCATGGTACTGTTCATCATTACTCCCTGCTTTGAGTAAGGTGAGAGGAGAGGGAACTATTTAAGCCCAAGACCTCAAGGGCAACTCCCTCACTCAGCACCAGAACTAAATACTAAATTCTGTTCTTTAATGACCATACGGTCTTCGTGCCCTCCTGTGGCAACTCTATTTCTTACAAAATGGTGTCCCTTGCCCTCTGTTTTATTGGAAGTTCAGAAAAAGAGATTCTGTGAGCTAGCTATATATGATTAAAATAGAGAGGGTTTGTGCCCTGACTGGTGTGGCTCTGTTGCTTGGGCATCATCCTACGAAGCGAAAGGTCACTGGTTCGATTCCCAATCGGGGCACATGCCTGGGTTGCAGGTTTGGTCCCCAGCTGAGGCATGTTCGAGAGGCAACTAATCAAAGTTTGTTTCTCACATCCATGTCTCTCTCCTTCTCTTTCTCCCTCCTTTCCCCTCTCTCTAAAAACAAACAAACAAATGTTTGTTTGTTTTTTTAACTAGAGAGGGTTCCCAATTCAAAGAAAAATCTTCAGATAGATGGTCTCATTTTAGGGAAATGTAATTGTGTTCACCTGTCCAGAGATACATGTGTTGTAGACAATGTTCAGGCATGCCTCTAGAATGCCTCTTTATGTTTAAGGATCAATCAAATCATGTATTTTAATTTCTCAATCACTTTTTCTCCTGTCCCATCATCTTTTGGAAAGAATCCAGAGAAATTTCGAAATAAACAGATAAATGCCAAATTTGGCATTTTGGAGAAGAATATGGAGAAGACAAAATATCAATATATAAGCTATGCAAGATGTAGCTACTGCTAAAAAAATCCTCTTTACTTTTGAATTTCTATAGTCTTTTCATTTAGGCCCTCAAAAAGTTACTCATTCATTCACACACTAACAAGCATTTTACTTTTTTGTCCTCATCCAAGGACATGTTTTTTTTTTTATTGCATTCAGAGAGGGAGAAAGGGAGAAAGAGAAACATCAATGTAAGAGAGAAACATCAATTGGCCACCTCCCACATGCACCTGGACCAGGGATTGAACCCACAACCAACCCAGGCACACACCCTGACGGGGAATCAAACCCACAACATTTTTCTGGTTACGGGACGACGCTCCAGCCAACTGAGCCACACTGGCCAGGGCATGCACTAACAAGTATTTCCTGAACAGTTATCACGTGCTAGGTGGAAGGGAACACTACCATGGATGACTCCACCATGATCCCTTTCCTCTACAATGTGTAGTATCTAACAGAGAGGCAAATATGCATTTGGAAAAAATATACATACACACAATGGAGGCCTCTGAGGTGGGCGAGGAAAGTTCATAGGAGCAAATTGTATATAGGGGAAGGTGATCTAGAGGAAGTAATAGAAAAAGGGGGGTGGGGAAGAGTGTTGAAGATCCAAAGGACAGAGGGAAACTCTTAAAAAATAAGTTAAAAAAAAAGGTTTCTTTTGCAATAAGAAGAAAATGAAAAGTATGGCTGAGATCAGAATGCTCAGGAAAGTGGAGCGAGGGCAGAGAGGCCCAATATGAAGGGCCGTAGAAACCACATTAAGGACTTTAAACTGGGGAGTGACAATCAGTTTGGCAGTTTAAATAGGTCTCTCTGGTTAGAAAACATGTAGAGAATAGATGTGCCAGGGGCAGCATCCAGGAAGAAGTGATGAGGCTTGAACAGCATCAGAGTCATTGCACTGGAGATAGACAATCACAGGTATTTAGGAAGTGGAATCTACAGAACTTGGTGACTGGCTGAATTTGGGGCACGGGGAAGGTGAAGCCCATGTCCCTGCCTTAACAACTGGATAGGCACACAGTGCTGTCACTCACTGAGACAGGGAATCCGGGAAGGGGAACAGGTTGGGGAGCAGAACCACCTGGGCAGTTTTGGAATTGATGGGTATGTTATGCCTGTGGACATCTAAATGGAGATCACAGGGAGGCAGCGGAAGCTAAGATGCTCAATGGAGGGGACATCGAAGTTTTGGATACAGGAATTCCGATGGTCAGCAGAGATGCAATATATGACTAAACCAAAGCAACGCCAGCACGCAGACAACAGAACCCATTGAAAAGGATGGCATAGCTCACAAAGGGGCAGCGGGAGAATGGGAGACGAGGCAAGCTGGCGCCCAAACCATGGTTATGGTGCTCCCTGGGTGTCTGGACCCCTCATTCCTCCTCCAGCACTTCCCTTTCCCTTTCAGCTATCAGGTTTCCATTCTTTCTGTCACAATTGGCAGGTGTCATACAAACCAGTGACCACTGACAAATTTGATTGCAGGCTGCCATAGTCAGACAGCCAGGCACCACACACTGACCTTTAAGGAGAACGATCCCAACAGGTGGCTAGTGCCTAATACAAATAATTGTATTAAGCCTCCGAACAAGGTCACAAAAGGAGGAGCACCTTGCCTTTTCATGAGCAACCAAAACAGCTACAGGTCACAGCGCAACAAACAGCAAGCAAAACTTCTGCAGTGGCTCCCCTCCTTGAGGCAGTGATGGGCTCAACAGGAAGACTAAACACCAATCAAGTCACTTCACAAGTAAAGAGCTTCCTAAAGCTCTGGCCATCATTTTCCTGCCTCTCTTCTTTCTGCATTTGGGAGGCGGGAGGGTGTTCTTTTTTACGTCAAATTCGGTGCCATTTATAAGCAGTTCCGATTTATACTCATCCAATAGAAGAAAAGCTAACGATCGAGAAGGGTTCCCCTCAGTTTCCAAAGACTATTCTTCACACCCTTCAAAAGAAACTACCTAAGTCATAGGTGATTAAATTAATTGCCTTTGTCACTGATTTGCTTTGATAACTTCAAATGTCACACTGTTCTCATGGACCTTTGCCCTCACAGCAAGCTACTGTTTTGACAGAACAGGCAGCTGTAGCTCAGGGGGTGGGAGGAGCCTGCTCAACCTCCTGAAAGACAAAGGCCCCATCAGGACTCAGAAATTCCACTGGGTGGTAGGAAGCCAGGAGTCCTGCAACCTGCGGTAGGACCCCATGTGCTGAGCCTTTCTCCCTGACCTTTACATATAAAAAAAGATCTTTCTTTCCCCTGCAGACAGCCTCCACTGCTCCCACCGTCTCAAACCTTGTGACGGCGAATGGCATGGCTGGGAGGAGCCACACACCACTGGCATGTCGGTACCCAGAGCAAGAATCCAAGCAGTAGATCAGATTCCTGTCAGCTGCAAACGAGCCCGCATTTCAGCTGCTTCTCATTCTTATTTTTAAATGGCAGGATGGGCTCAAGGGCATGGTGGCCTGTCACACAAAAGACTAAAGATTAGAAAAGAAAAAAACACCACCCTCCAGAGTACGCAGATTCACACAAGACTGACAACTGAACAAGCACTACAGTATTTTACAAATCAGTTGAATGTATTTCTCTTAGTAACATGATGAGGGAAAATTGATTATGGAACAAAAATGAATCAAACTAACTACAGATTAGTTCTTAGTCAATAAGACTAACAGATAAATTCTCTTGCTACTGATCTGGAAAAGCCTTATTTTCAGAACTCTGAACCCAGAGCATGAAAATATTGGGATGTGCTACCAGTGACAAACCTACCCACTCGATCAGTCCCCAGAAACAAAAGAGCAGTAAAATTAAATATAAATCAATAAAATGTAAAGAGTATGGTTACGAAGAACTTACCTCTGCAGAATACAAAATGTGTTTTCTTTTTTCCCTATACCACCACCAGGCCATTCTCAACCAATTCTTAGAAGCTGAAGACCAACTTGGATTTTGATGTATAAACTGCTTTTGACGATATTTCATTTTAAACAGATAAACACTTTAAAAAAATGCAAGCTGAAGACACCCTTTTGAGAAACTAAGAAAACAGATGTGGAAGCCATTTGTTTAGATGAAGAGGAATTTTCGCTTTTATAGGAATACAATGATTCATGAAGAGGAAAAAAGTCTGTCATCAAGTTTACTTCAATAGATACTCTTGGGTTTGAGGCAGCTTTCTAAAAATGGCCACTGCTTTTCTTCACATCCCATCTCTCCTGAAATATCTCAAACTACCACTAAACAAACATTACTTTTATTGTCTTTGTTCTTCTACATTTTCTGCTTAGTTAATATATTGTGCAGGAGAAAAAAAAAAACCCACAACTCTGGTACGACAGCATTACGTACGTACTTTTACTGCTTAGGAAGTGGACAAAATACCTTCTGCTTTAGTGATTTATCAAAAACAAGCCATCTTGAGAGTATTAAAACATTAAGAATACAAGAAACCCTGGCAGTAAGTTCAGAAATAACAGCTCTCCTTAACCCCAAAGGAGATGGAATAAAAGAATAGTGAAGCTTTTCCAAGAACTCCTAGCAAAGAGGGAAATCTCCTTTTTTGGTTTCTCTCTTTTTTTTTTTTTTAAGAGAGAGAAGAACTTTTTTTTTTAAAGATTTTATTTATTTATTTTTAGAAAAGGGGGGGAGAGAGAGAGAGAAAGAGAGAGAGAAACATCAATATGAGGTTGCTGAGAGACATGGCCTGCAACCTAGGCATGTGCCCTGACTGGGAATCGAACCTGCGATGCCTGGTTCGCAGCCCACGCTCAATCCACTGAGCTACACCAGCCAGGGCTGGTTTCTCTTTTTAATGGAGCTAAAACCAGGAACTAAAACAGGAAAAGAAATAGGATGGGGGCATTGGGTTCAACCTGAGGAAATGCTTAGAAATTCTCTCCTTCCTTCCTGCACCCCATGCCCATCTGCTTTCATCCTCTCTTCCTCAGTGGCTTGGTCTACAGGCCATTCTCTGGGTTAAGAGGCACAAGATCTGCTGGGATAAGGTATTTACCTTCCATGCTTCTCTATCTCCTAAACAGAAGAAGGCAAAATGGCCAATGTTCCTCAATTTTTGTTTGATAAACAACCCCCCCCCCTCACAATTCCTTATCCCTTAAGAGTCTGTTATAATCCCTATATTAAGAATCACAGAACCCTGGTTGGAGTGGCTCAGTAGATTGAGCGCCGGACTGCAAAGCAAAGGGTCACTGGTTCCATTCCCAGTCAGGGCACATGCCTGCGTTGCAAGCCAGGTCCCTGGGGATCCGTGAGACACAACCACGCATTGGTGTTTCCCTCCCTCTTTCTCCCTCTCTTCCCTTCTCTCTTAAAATAAATAAAATCTTTAAAAAAAAAGAATCACAGAAAATAAATTATCTCTTTTCTGCAACATCCCCATATGCCAATATTTTGCCACATTACTCACTAGAGTTTATATTTCAAAAACGATGCTTTAACCTATCCCAAATATAACAACATAATTTTGAAGATGCATTTTCCCACTGTGAGCTATGGCTCAGTCTCTGAACTCCCTTAATGGTCTACAAAGTTCTGTTTTCACATATGTAGGCATTTTTCCAGGTAAAAAATCAAAAGCTTTCACCCAATTCTCAAAAGGGTCAAAAAGATTAGCCTCCCCCAAAACCTGTAGTGATCTCTTACTTATGTGAAACCAGTTCTATAACAGTATAGGGAGTTGCCTGATGTATTTCATACTCATGGCTGCTCTTGATTTATCCAAGAGATCACCAAAAAGGAGTGATTGGTCTTGCTGGCTCCAATGTCACATATAAATCCTTTCCTAACCATCCTAGCAATGGGTGTCAACCATCCGTCACAAGATGAGAAGAGAAAAAAAGATGAGCCTTAACAAATCTATGACTACTACTCTATTACTATCATTATAGAGACAATGTGTCACTTCAATTAGGAGAGTCTAAAGTTTGGTTAGGTTGCTGTCTGTAAAGATACCATAATAACTTTTACAGCTGCTTTATACAATGCATATTGAGCTTCTACTATATGTGAGAAGTACTCTCACAGGTGGTGGGGGGTAAGCCAAGGGAATGACATGAGCTGGTTTTTTAAAAATCTGCAAGAAGGAGCATAGAGAATGGATTGTGGGAAGTGAGGAGCAGAAGCAGTAGTCCAGAGGAGAGATGCTGTGGGCACAGCATGAGACAGTTGCTAAAGTTTGAGATGCAGGAAGACAAAAACCAAAGCTAAATCCTTGACTTTTGATGTGAGTGATGGATACATGATCATGGCTCTTTTAAATTCACAATGAGATAACAAAAACATGTTTATGAAATTAGCAGTAATAAAGCTAATTTTTTTAAATCTATAGCATTAAGCCCTGGTTGGCATGGCTCAGTGGATTGAGTGCCCACCTGCAAACTGAAAGGGTCACTGGTTTGATTCCCAGTCAGGGCACATGCCTGGGTTGCAAGTTAGGTCCCCAGGTGCATGCATGTGAGAGGCAACCAACAGATGTATCTCTCTCATATCGATATTTCTCTCCCTCTCTTTCTCCCTTCCCTTCTCTCTAAAAATACATAAATAAAAATCTTTTTTAAAAATCTACAAAATTAACCATCTTGTACCAATGCGGATGAGTCTTAATGGTGGACATTTCAGATTTACCTGGCCCTTCCTCATATGGGTCCACACACTTAATCAGCCATATGACCTCTGCTCAAGTAAACAAAGATTTCTGCTTTCTCATTACCTCCAGCCCCCATATCAGTATTTAAAATTCCTCTCTCTCCTTTATTTCCTAATTCTACACCCAACCCTCTTAAATACAACCAACTACTTAACATCATGTGTCACTCAGACGACCAAACACTTCACGGTCAAGGTTTCCTAACTATATCCTTTCCTATCTCACTCTACCACTTCCCTCTGCAATCTTAGGAGAAACCTTCCATGAATGCCCAAATTCAACAAGAATTTACAATGGGCTCAGCACTGAGGTAAGTACAAAGGGAGTTTTACTGCTCTTAAGGAACTTAAAAGACAAATGGGATCACTTCCAACTAAGTAGTTTTCACAGTATGACAATGAAAGGCACAGGACTCGAGAACTGTCTTACAAGAATATAAAAACAGAGTGACTGAGCCAAGTCACACCACATCACACACCAACAGCCTGATCTACTGAAACCTGCTCTTTGAAGACTTGGCTAAGTCTTCAGATGAGTCCAAAAAGAGAAGGAGCATGGCTCTAGCTCTATGCAGGGACTAGTCCCATTAATATTAAAAGGGAGGGAAGGTGGTGCTAATTAAAAAGGAATGGAATGAATGTCCTTGTCCTTACCTACTGCATTAAGAAGAAAAAGAAGCCACAGGGTACAAGAGTCCAGGTCAAGTACAAACATGAAGTCTGGAAATCTGGGATCCCATGAGCCAAGATGCCCTTGATGGCTTAGCTTTTTCATTTCTTTGTAGTTCAGATTGCCTTTCCTTTGATAATAAGAATCTCACCTCTTCCCTTCCCAGCATCTTCCATCTTTCCCTTCCCACTGGTACCTTCTTTCCGGTTCTACAGTATCAACTTCTCCTAAATTAAGGGTTACTCATTCACTTGACAAATGTGTATTGATAGTCTGCACTGCTCAAGACGTGGTACCTAACTCTTAGAAGATGAATAAAATAAGAGTCCACGCCCTTGAGGAGCTTGCAATATGCACCCCAACTATTCTCAATGGTCTCATTTTCTTCTTTATCTTTTAGGGCTCGATCCCCACCTCATGCTCAATGCATAAAACCTATGCTTTCTTTTAGCTTCGTTCTCAGAACTTATATTGTTCCTTCAAAGGTCAGTAGCCTCTTCTTGCCAAAAGTAACAGCCATTGCTTAGATTAGATTCTTCCACAATCATCTGAGCACTACCCCAATGACATGAAAAGGCACATCAGTGTTTTCCCTTCATCATCACTATCCTCCGCCAGTTCCTAATGACAAAGACTCCAGACGGTGTCAAATTTCCCATGGGAGGGTGGGCAAAACTGCCCCCAGTTCAGAATTACTGACCTACACGGATACCCTACAGGGCATGGCCTGTGCACATGCTGGAGAAGTGACTACTGTGTCATAAAGCATACTGACTCCAGACATACGCCTATTGTAATCAAGATTATTGAGAGCACAGAACTGTCATCCAAGATGGATTTTTCATATTCAGGCAAATTTACAGAGTCTCCAAATAAGGCAGATATCTTTCCTTTGCCCATCCATTTCCATTGCCCACCCTGCTCTCTGGGAGGGAAGGCTGACTTAATGGGTTGCACTGAAAGAGCTTCCTTGCCCCCTAATTTACAGTTGTGTTTAGGCATCAGAAACAGTGCACAGATCAGGACGGAAGTGAGTGCAGATTACTTATGACCCTGCCTTTTCCCCTGACTGGTCACATAGAGGCTGGCTGGCTCCATCCACCTGTGGTCAGAAGACCCTTTGCACGCACCTCCCTTTTTCTAAGTTAGCTATCTGCTCCTCCTCTCACTCCTCTGCACCTAAGACTATGACAGCCCTGCTATTACTCGCCTCCAAGTTCGCACAATTCTTTTGCAATTTTAATAGACTCTGCCCACATTTTAGTAAATAATCCCTGTATCAAATCTTCCTGTTACTCCCATTAATAATCCCTATTAATTCCTGCTGGGGCCCTGACTGATAACAGCAAATACATTTTAAAATTTATCTTCAATTTTAAAAACAAGCAGTTTTACAATGCTCCACTTGAAGCTCCATTCTCCTGAAAACAGACACACAAGAAGCATCACATCTTGAAAATCTACACTCTTAAGATTCGTGAAGAAGACATGCTATGAACTTCCTTGAAAGAGCAAACCTATGATATATCTCTTTTACTATGACACAGTAACTAAAAATGCTCAAATTTAATTTTTCTTTAGCCTCACCTTAGCCCAAAGAGAAAGAAAAAGAATAGAACACTACTTCTGTCTTATGTAGTCTCAACAATTCTGGCAATCATTTATGTTACAATTATAATATATTAACTTGCATCGTTAGTTTTCCACATACATATTGTAGGAATATGTATTACACTGTACATTAATGCTGAGGACCAGGACTATATCTTACATTTGTTTTCCTCGTGCTTATTCATGCCTTGCAATAGTCTGCAATAGTTCCTTTAAGAGAGAATATATTTGATAAATATTTGTTGACAGTTGGGAATAGTATCAATAGAAACAGAACATAAGGAAGCATTAAAGCTAGCCCCAAGAGATAGGCTCACTTACTTCAGTATTTTCTTATTTGCCTTGCTTTATCAAGAGATTTTTGCCTCCAGAAGAAAAAAATAAAAGCTTCGCTGTAAGGTGAATGTAAAATTTTAGGGAAACAGCTGTATACCCATCAAGATTATTTTCCACAAGTAGCCAACATGAAATAGAATTTACAACAGAGACAGGAAGAAGAGTAGGTGGAGTTAGAATAGAAGGAAATGAGGAGGCGCAACAAGAATTAATTACTGGTAATTACACATGCTACAGCCTCTCTTCTTTCTCCACCCTCTATCTAATCAACAGTGCGAACAGATGTGGTCTGTGGTATTGGGGAGGGGGGGTGCTTAACAGCTGTTTGGAGAACATGCCATTAAAAAGCAGCCTTGTCCACAGAAACCCAAGAATGTTACCGTTTGAAAGAAAAGAGGTAATGAATAATGACCACAGTCTTACTTTGAACTTCAGCTCATTCAGACCGATAACTTTTTCTCCTGATTTCTGAACTATGGCAGTAGCTTTGATATTTTGTTATAAGTGCCTCAATATTTGAATCTATTTCACATATCTCACCCAAGTACCCCCAAAACCAGCACAAAGACCCAACTACTCCTTATTGAGGAAGTAGTAAAAAAAATACTATGATATATACTGATGATGACAAGAAAAACTCTTCAAATTCCCACTATAGGGAATACCAAATTAGGGGGAAATAATTCCAAATTTCTCAACTGTCTTTCTAGATGTTCTTCCATGGGATAAGAACTCTAAACAACATGGAAATCAGAACGTCCTAATTTTTTTACATCTTAAAAAACATAGCACACTGTCATTGCATGTAATCTTTCCTAAAAGATAAAAACACAAACTAAAGCCCACACATACATTTAAAATACAGCACAACCACCCAGGGCTTAACAGGAAACGCAGTTGCTCACGAAACAGAAGCTTCAGCATCTTTCCAATAAGAAGCTGTCTTTGCTCTCTCCCAAGTCTGATGTCTGCCAGCTAGGCAGGGCTGGGACGGAGGGTCAAAGGCATCCTCACCCCATCGGGGACACCCCCTCGGCTGAGAGAATGGAGACTGGTGGCACAGATCTGGCTTTAGGAACTACCAGGTGACTGCCATCTATGATCTGCAACTCCTGTGCTGGAATAGCAGGGGAGCTTTTTGACTTCAGGACCAATTCGGTTCCAAAAAGCTGTAAATAAGTCCATTTGCTCACAAATGCAAAGTGAAATTCGACACACGACTGATTAAGCCACTAACTGATAGCAGGCACATTGACTGCTTGTGCTCAAACATCAACTGTGTTGGAAGCTTTGAAAGTTCTGGAGTACCTTTCACAGTTGCAAGTTCTCAGGTTATGGTGTATACGTGCAGAGGCACAGAGTATTTGAGAGCACACATATTCATGTGCCCTTGCAGGATACTACACTGATTTCCCATATCTAATCTCAGTAAATTGAGCTTGAAGATTCCCAAACTTACTTCTGTGTATTTGGGGGGCAACTTCAAAAATTTCATTCAGTATCAGTATGTGCGAATTGCACGAACTATGATTCAATCCTGTTGGGGATAATTAGAGAAAGATGGAGCTAGGGTTGGGAAAAGGAAAGAAAGGTAAAAGCTAATGGCAGAACAGGAATAAAAAAATTTTAGAATGAAGCCATAGGGAATAAAAAAGAGGTAAGTGCAAGCACACTTGGGACTCACAACTGTATACCGAAAATCGCATCTAAGCATCGGCCATGAGTGGGAGTGGGTGGTGGGGAACCCCAGGGCAGATGGGCATCACCAGTTTCTGAGGCTGAAAATCAGACAGGCAATGAACAGCTAGATGGAAAAACAGCTGTGGGGGAGGAGAGGAAATGCCTTAAAGCATGCTCATTATCTGCAACGAAGCAAAATTTCTATTGAACAAGGGATGGTACATGAAAATGAATAGTTAGTATCCCTTATTACTAAATAAAACAGTGTAAGTGAAAGGGTCGTTTGTATTATATTCAGAAGATTTATTTAACTGAATATAAATGTCGTTTATTCCTACAAGCTTCCATAGATTCACTCTCAACTTTGGATCCCCTGTGACTAGTTTCCATGAAGTCTGAAGTCCTCAGACTTAAAAGTCTACATCCATGACAGTTTTCAGGAGCCTCTTCCTCCTGGTGAGTAAAGGACAATACCCTTCCTTTGCAATTCACCAGGATGAAGGTACTCTTTTTGGTGTGCCCTGCAAACCCACCTCTTAAATCTCTAGAAATAATTTTATCTGCAAAAGAATGTGTAAGAAAGTTTAAATTAATCCTTCATCCTGAATTATGTTGCTTTTCTGCATCAGCAAAGACGCATTACCATGCAAAATAATGAGGTTTTTTTTTGTCTGATAGAGAATATATTTGGGAGAGAAATGGGAGCTTCTGGCAAAAAAAATAAAGGCTTCATTACTTCAGCTTTAAATGTAAATTAGGCACTCAGCAGCATGCAAGTTAGGACAATTTTCCTTACACAAGATGAGATGAACTATATTTTATTCCTCAGTTCTTAACAAGAGTCACTTCCTTAGACATACCTAACCCTTAAACAAAGGCTGTTCTTTGTCATAGCTAGGGAAATGTTTTTATTACTGATGTTCTTTAAATATGTATGAATAAAAACCTCTCTTCTATACTCATGCTCATAACAAACTGCTACATAGGCAAAAAAATATGTATCTGAAATGAATATAGACTTAAAAGGGGGAATATTTGCTTTCTATGTGAACATTATACATCACCCCAACTAGTGGAAAGGTCTTAAAAAAAAAACAGCTGTCTTTTGAGGTTCCAATACTGTCTGACTTTGCAACAAAGTGATGGCTTTTAAAAGTGAAAAAGGCACTGAACACTCATCTGATTACACAGAACCCACTAACATAACAACTACCAGCGTGTCATAGGGTTTTGTCCTTGTTTTTCAAAGGTGATCACGACTTTCATATTCATACAATCGTCTCCATCTGTCTGGAACTCAGTGTATCCAAATGTCTCTTGTTCTGTAAAACCCTTGAACAAGACCCATCCAATCCCAGCCTTGACTATGGCATAGTGTTGGTCACCTTCCACTAATAGGCCTCTTGATAATAGGCCGCTAATATCCAGCCACTCAGGAGACCATTCTTATTTAGGCAAGGATCAATGAAATGTGGATCCCAGTTCATCTGAATGCAGCTTTAAACCTGAACTTCCCTAAATCACCCGTGGCAAAAATATAGTTCTGAGATGTTAGTCTGGATTTTTTCCTTTAGTCCTGTACAACTTAGATATGTAAGTAAAAAGAAACAAGGGCAAATGGGGTATACTAGACATCTTACTGAATTAACTTGTAACACTTAAGATCCTAACACGTGATATCAAATTCTTAATACCGGCTTTGCACTTGAGATTCTCCAATTGCCAAATGCCTTTTCAAGCTAAACTCTCTAATATTTAATCCAATGAGAGTACAATTGACCTGAATTTTGGCATCATGGAATCTCAACTATGTGAATCATCTTAAGATTAATGTTAGTCAGTTACTTTTCTTTACATGACAGCTATGCATTTTCTAAGTAGTGCACAATTACATTCCAATTCTTCTGTTGCACTTGAGCACATCGCCACAGAAAGAAGAAAATTGGACACTTTTATTATTACATGAGTTTCTACTTCAACGTCCACTGCTGTTTTCCTATAAGATCTGTTACTTGGTAAGTGCTAAAAAAAAATTAAAAGTTTAGCCCTGGCTGGTGTGGCTCAGTAGACTGAGCAGCGGCCTATGAATCAAGGGGTCGCTGGTTGGATTCCCAGTCAGGACACATGCCTGCGTTGTGGGCCAGGCCCCACTAGGGGATGCTCAAGAGGTGGCCACACATGGATGTTTCTCTCCCTCTCTTTCTCCCTCCCTTCCCCATTCTCTAAAAATAAATAAATAAAATATTTTTAAAATAATTACATAAAAGTTTAAGTATATTTTTTAAAAGCATACCTAAAAATACATATTTTACATCATATAAACAGGCTTCACAAATGAATTTAGAAACATAAATCTTGCAGATAAATTTATAAACAATCGCAAAACTATTTGATAGCCTTCCCCCCCAAAACTAAGAAGTTAGATTTTCTAGAACAGTGTTATCCAATACTAATATAGCTAGTGGCTACCATGCCTATTAAGCACTTAAAATGTGGCTATTATGGCTATGTGAAATCTTAATTTTATTTCAAGTAATTAAAATTTAGATTTGCGTAGTCACCTGTGGCTAATGGCTACTATACTATACAGTTCAGATCTTGAACACTGATACCTACAGAAGTAATGTGCATAAAGAACACTCTTATGCACTCGCTTCTGCAGCAAATGTACTAAAATTGGAATGATACAGAGATTAGCATGGACCCTGTGGCAAGGATGACTTGCAAATTTGCAAAACATTCCATATTTTTGATACAAAATAGTCATGGGGATGTAAAGTACAGCGTAGGGGACACAGTTAATAATACAGCAATAACTATGTATGGTGCCAGGTTGATACTTGAATTATCGGAAGGATCACTTTGCAGACTGTGTAACTGTCTACCCACTATGCTATATACATGAAACATAAAATATTGAACGTCAACTGTAATTGAAAAATAAAATTTAAAAAAGTAAAAATACAAAAATAGCAAAACAGGCTGTTATTAATTGGAATATATTTTAAGAATGAATGGTACAAACACTAAAAAGAGGCAGCATGGCATTGTATTTCTATTGACTAAAAAAATCAATGGGAGGCTTTTAAAGGACAGTCCCACCCCAAAATGTCAGATACTGAGTCTCAGCTTTGCTTTTCATCTCCAACGATCAATTTGGTGTTAAGAATCCTTGTAAGTATAATCTAAAACTTCACAAAAGAACTAAATTTGTCTGTAAAAGAAAGCACTGTGACAGTTCAAAGGGGACAAACACATTCCACCATTTTTCAGGCCAAAAACTTACAATAGGAAAAAGCGGCTGGCTAGAAAGCAGAAATGGTTACCAACATACACATACATTATACTTCTACCTGTGAAATTCAAATTAGATAATTTAGGTAAAAGGGCTCTGTGAAAACCACAAAGCCCTACACACATATATCATGATTGCTGCTACCACTACTGCTGTTGTTACGCTTCTTGCCTTCAAGAAAGTTGTAAACTGGTATCAACCAAGGCTTTGCTGGTTGCCCATAGGTTTTGGAGGACATATAGACAGTGATGCCATTTTGTTTGGATTACTGAAAACACAGAAACTGATGTGGACAAATGTGGCAGCCATTGGGTCTTAATGTTTTGTTTTTAATAGGTGGTCCTTTAATCCTGATTATGGACAGCTGATATACAGACAATAATTGAGGGAGTAAAAAACAGAAGAATCTAGTAAGGCACAGGTGACAAACACAAGGCCTGCGGGCCGAATCCAGCCCTCCATCTTGTTCTATCCGGCCCAGCATCTTGTTTCTACCCGGCGGCAGCGCCAAGCTCCTTGCCCCTGGCTAAGGGGTAGTTATATTTATACAGTCCTAAAGTTACATTCGGCCCTTTGAAGGCAACCGCGAGGCTGATGTGGTCCCTGGTGAAAATGAGTTTGACACCTCTGTAGTAAGTGAAATTGGCTCACAATTCCAAAGTTTGACTTCCCATTATATCTCAAATCGTGCCATTTCTCCTTGAAGGCAACAACTTTTCATGTTCCCTGGATCTTTTCTAGGAAATTCTAGTGTATTCCTTAGTTTTAAAAAATCAAACATATGTTTGAGTCCCAGGACTTTCTAGGTTTTAATTTTTATATTTCCTGTATTTTCAAATAAATTTATTTTACCTCCATTAGGACAGATCAGCCTTTCCCATTAAAACAATTTATTTTAGTCCTGGCTGGCGTAGCTCAGTGGATTGAGCTCGGGCCTGTGAATCAGAGGGTCACCAGTTCCATTCCCAGTCTAGGGCACATGCCTGGGTTGTGGGCCAGGTCCCCAGTGTAGGGGGCATGTGAGAGGCAACCACACATTGATGTTTCTATCCCTCTCTTTCTCCCTCCCTTCCCCTCTCTCTAAAAATAAATAAAATCTTGTAAAAAAAATTGATTTTAAGAACAAGGGTCTGGCACCCATGTCATATGAAAGACAGAAGTCTATAAATTTAAACAGAGTATAACTAAATTATTGGCAGTACATGAAGACAATTGTAAGGGATTCACAAGTCCCTTCCAGACCATGAATATAAAGAAAAAAACAAAGCCACCCTCTGAGGGTAAAACCTACCTGCACAATGGATATGGCAGTATTCTGTTGAAATTAACCAAAAGGCTGTTTTTGTGTATGCCTAGCCTTAGAATTTGAAAACCTCTAAAGGTGATCTAATTTTATAATCTGAGGAAGCAGGCCTAGAATGTGGCTTGTCATTTAGTAAATGGGATTATAGTTTGGTTCAAAAAAATTGTGTGAACAAAGGAAAATAGTCGCCATAGAAATAAACCCAAAGAACCAGACATTGTCAAGCTTTACTGCTCAGCATTATTCAGGGGAAACCCAAATAGTCCATGTGGCAGGTGTATCCTAATCATGGATTATCTAACTCAGTCTCTTTGTTTTGATTCCATTCTCACCAAGCAACCTTGTGATTATAATTTGGCTTCCCATGTGGCTTGTCTATAAAGAGAAAATGCACTAATCTCTCAGTCCAACCTCACCAGTCTAATTAACAGCTGTAGTTCTCACTTCAAATGAACAAACTGGCATTGGGGCATGTCCATGTGAGTCTGACCATCCGCAGTGCGTGCCAAGAGAGTCAGATTTCTGAGCCTCTAAGAATACAACCTCCTTGTTCATTGCCGAACCTCCTGTGCCTAGTACAGTGCATGGTTCATGCTACCACTCAGTAAACATCAGGCTTAGATCCAGGGATCTAAGATGACTTCTCCTAGTGTCTTTCAATTCAAATTGCAGTATATACTAAAAGGGCATAAGTGGTCAATATTAAATGACCAGAAAATTAAGTCCATCACAAATAAAATATTTAAGTATTATAGATTCATATGACCTAAAACTATTTAATTAATATACTAACCATTAATCAATTAGAAATGCTTTGTTTTCAGGCCTAAAATATCAGTGTTTTCTTCCATCTTTTGAAAAAGTTCCCCCTGAGAAGCAAAAGCACTCAATATCATTCAGAAGCTTGACATATTTGGTACTCATGAACGCTCACTTTTTAAAGTGATAATGGTTCTCCCCACTGAAACCATTTTGAATTTCTCCTTTCACCTTTCTCTAACTCCATAATTTATTCCAAATATCCAGTTGAGCTATTTCCTATCAAATCCAATCAAGGTAACAATAACTAGAAAGTACTGCTAAGTAACCCAGTTCCATTACAGCTATTACAGCATGTCTCAATTGGCTAGAATGTCACAAAGCCAAAATCTCAGACATTTTGCTTCCAGCAATGGACAAGCCCTCTCACAGAAAGCAATTACATCTTCCAGGTAATAGATAAAACAATTACCTGAAGGTCCTAGAGGGTAACCCCAAAAAAACCCAGGCTGAACTTGGAAGGAAGCCAACTGTAATTGGAGAAAAGGAAAGACTCTGGGCTAAGTGGCCCATTTTTCTAACTTTTTGCCTGAGGGCAAGTCATCACAGGAGCTGTGTGGAGAAGTGGTCTAACTAGATTGAAAGCCAGAAGACAGATACGGTATCTGATAAAGTGAAGATACAAATGACCAATATCAAGAACGAGAGAGATAGCACCACTACCAATTGTACAGAAATCAAAGAGACAAAAAGGGAACATTATAAACAACTTAATGCCAACAAATTGGACAAATTCCTTAACAGATACACACTACCAAAGCTTACTCAAGTAGAAACAGATAGCACTGGCTGGTGTGGTTCAGTTGCTTAGAGCGTTGTTCCATAGACCAAAAGGTCACACAGGTTCGATTCTCGGTCAGGGCACACACCCAAGCTACGGGTTCAATCCCCATTTGGGGCACATATGAGAACGCAACCAACAGATGTTTCTCCCTCACATCAATGTTTCTCTCTCTCTCTCTCCACCTACCCGCTCTTTTCCCCGCTTCTGCTAAAATCAATGAAAAACTGTTCTGGAATGAGGACAAAAAAGAAGAAAGAGATGACTTGAACAGCCCTATATATCTACTAAAAAGACTGCATTTGCAGTTTAAGACTTTTACACAAATGAAAGTCCCGGCCCAGATAGCTTCAGTGGTGAATTACTTCAAACATGTAAGGAAGAAAAAAATACCAATTCTACACAAACTTTCCCAGAAAACTGAAGAGGGGGGAACACTTTCCAAGGCACCCTATGAGGCTAGCCTTACTCTGGTCTGACTGAGACTAACAAAGACGGCACAAGAAAAGACAACTTAAGACTAATATCCCTTGTGAACATAAATGTAAAAATTCTTAATGTTTTATCACATCAAATTCTTTTTAAAATACATTAAAAAGGATAGCATATCATGACCAAGTGGGATTTTCTCCAGGAATGCAAGGTTAGTTTAACATTTGAAAATTAATCACTGTAAGTCACCACATCAACAAACTAAAAAATAAAGTGACAACAGAAAACCCTATGATCATCTCAATAAACAGAGAAAAGTCATTTGAAAAAAATCCAGTATCTACTCCTGATTCAAAAAAACTCTCAAGAAAGAAATTTCTTCAACTTGAAAAGAAACTGTCTAAGAAAAACCCATAGCTTTGAGTCCGAATACTTTCCTCCTAAAGTCAGGAACGCAGATTTCCACTCTGAATGCCTCTATTCAGCATGAGACTGGAAGAGGCACTGCCAATCTCACCTTGCCTGTTTGTAAAAATAAGCCAAAAACATTCCAACTAGGAAAAATAAATGCAAATGTCAGAAAAAGCACAATGGAGATATATGCAAATGTGCTGCAGGGAAAAGAAGAATGGTATCTCTTTCTAGCCGGCTGGGGCTAGCGGGGAACTCTCTGTATAAGCAAACATTGCTTAATAACCACACATACGCACTGTGGCGAGGTGGTAACATGCCGTGGAAGGATCTCAATTTATGTCAGAATAAACCGTATGAAATGCCTGATAATGAAGCATTTTGCCCTTAAAAAAAAAAAGGATAACAACCTGGCTGGCATAGCTCAGTGGATTGAGCGCGGGCTGAGAACCAAAGCATCTCAGGTTCAATTCCCAGCCAGGGCACATGCCTGGGTTGCAGGCCACGGCCCCCAGCAACCGCACATTGATGTTTCTCTCTCTCTCTTTCTCCCTTCCTTCCCTGCCTAAAAAAATAATAATAATAAAATAAATAAATAAAAATCTAAAAAAGGATAACAATTACATTATATTACAACCATTAGTAGGGTAGTTGAGAGCATAGAGTCTGGAGCCAAACTGCCTAGATTAAAATCCCAGCTCCACTACTTACTGTCCACACGACTTTGGGTAAGTTAATAACCTTGGTTTCCTCACCTGTAAAATGGGTATGTAGCAACGTCTACTTCATAGGTTTGTTCCAAAGAGTTAATGAGTTTACACACATAAGTACCTGGCACATGGCAATGCCAGTGTGAGCTAGTATATCTTCAATCCTGGCTCCGGCACTCTCCCTTTATGAGAAGGTTCTCTCACCTGCTTCCTCAACTGGTAGAATGGGGAGGTTGAACCAAGGCCAGTTCTTAAACTCTGCTTTCTACAATTATGAAAGCAAAGTACAAAAGCTTTCTATCACCATACTAAACTAACAAAACAATATCATCTGCCTAAGGACTCTCTGAGGTCATTCTTCAGTGTCTTTTAGACTTGACAAATGAACCTCGAGGTTAGAAACCAGTATGCTGGATTGAAATCATTTCAGTAAATCAGTCACCTTTGCAGCAATGGCTTCCCTGCAGGCTTTTACAGCAAACTTTTATTACATCTCCAGTCATCCTAAGAAGTCCAATAGATATAATAAATACTTGTTCAAACCCTAGAGTGTGCTCAGTGTCCAGAACTTTCACGTAACAGTCATTAAAATGATAAATGTGGGCCTAGAGTCAATCTAGGAATCTTAGCTCCTGGAATCTTAGCTCCATCACTAGATGTGTGACTTTAAGCAAGTTATATAAATGTCTACAGCCCATTTCCTTTTGTGGGAAAGAGGAGTAGGAATCTCATGATGGCTCTGAGGATTAAATAAACTCATGTATTTAAAGTGTTTCGGATAGTGACCAACACACAGGAAAAAGACATTAAGTATCAGCTCTAAGAGCTCTTAAAACCAAAATAATTTTAGTGTATTTCAATTCAGAAAATAAGCATAGGCCATCCAACATGTTTAAGAAGACTCAACAAAATTAAGTAGCAACATATTTAAAACTTAGATGCCAAATTGCTCTTACCATGTATTATAAAAAGAAACTGTTAAGAATATCTAAGTACTCTACGGGAAAATCCTAATAACAAATCACATTAAATAAATTCATTTACCACCCCTGGAACATCTTTAGTTTTTGTTTTTGTTTTTTGGGGGTTTTTTGTTCTTTAAATCAGGGTTACCTTCCATTTCCAAAACATATACAAACATTAAAATAATGCTTTCCTGCCCTGGCTGGTGTAGCTCAGTGGATTGAGCGCGGGCTGCGAACCAGGCATCGCAGGTTCGATTCCCAGTCAGGGCACATGCCTGGGTTGCAGGCCATGGCCCCCAGCAACCGCACACTGATGTTTCTCTCTCTCTCTCTCTCCCCCTCCCTTCCCTCTCTAAAAATAAATAAATAAAATCTTTAAAAAAAATAATGCTTTCCTTATCACCTGGCATTACTAATTCTTATTCATATCAAGTATATGGACACTATTTTCAAGACACTATTTCCACCATTTATAATTTCCATATAAAATTACTGCTAATTGTTTATACTCTCAACCTTGAACTATTAAGCCAGTCCTACGTTTCACTTCCTCTTTACATCAGTAGCCAACTGACTGCCTTGCCTACGCTTTCTTTTCCTTTGGCCCATAGAAGCAATTAATGGTAATAAGAAGCTTAAGTCAATGTCTCATCTACAGAAGCCAGCTCAACATGTTCTCCGTATGTAATGATTCTAGGAGGTTAGGCGAAAGAAATGGTCCTCTTCCCAAGACTCCAAAAGGCAAACATTCTCCTCTGACTCTGTTGCAACTGGTGATGCATTGCATGCCGCACCTGTGTGGTCAGGGGGCTTACACAACGCTTCGCAAAACTCCAAAGGCATGTTTGTATAACTGACAGTAAATCTCATGCGGTAAAACTGTAAATAAGGATTTTAGAAAAATTCACAGGCTATTTCATTTTCAAGAAAATTTAAGGCTGCATATGCCTAGGATGAACTCTTCTCCTAATATTACATAGACTCACAGACTCTACCTGCAGGTTCTAGAGTCGATTGATCATCAATTTCAAAACTATTTTAGGCATTTATTTTGGTACTGAAAACCAAAACAGGATATATAAAGTACTTAAGCATTTCAAAATCAATACTGATACTACAAAATTTTAAGATATATATATATTTTTTTTCTTTTTAGTCTTCAAATCCACAGGTCTTTTACATACTTCTGTCTAGTGTTATACTCAGTTACACATGCGTATCGACAAGAAGTTGTATGTTTGAATTTAACTTAGCAAAAATGAATTATTCAAAACACAAATAAAATTAAAGATTAATCACAACAGTCAAGAGGTGGAAGAAACCCAAATGTCCACTGATGAATAAATGGATAAAGAAAATGTGATATATACATATAATAAAAATAGTATTCACCTTTTAAAAAGCAGGAAATCCTGTCACATGCTATAACACAGATGAACCTTGAGGACATTATGCCAAGTGAAATAAGCCAGTCGCAACAAGACAAATACTGTATGATTCCACTTACATGAGCTATCTTAAGTAAATTCATAGAAACAGAAAGCAGAATGGTTGAGGGTGACGGGGAGAGGGGTGTTGTTTAATGAGCACAGTTTCAGATTTGTAAGGTAAAGTTCTGGAGATCTGTCTCACAACAATGTAAATATATTTAACGCTGCTGGACTGTACACTTCGAATTGAGGAAGGTAAACTTGGTTGTTTTTTACCATAATAAGAAAGGTAACAAAACTAATCTTTTTAAAATAAAAAATTAAAGATTTAAAAAGTTTATTCTTTTTTGTTTCATACATTACTTCATTGTTGTTCAATTACAGTTGTCTGCATTTTCTCCCCACCACTCCCCCATACCCCATCTGAACCCTCCTCCTTGGTTTTGTCTATGTGTCCTTTATAGTAGTTCCTGAAAATCCTTCTCCCCACGGTCTTATACCCTTTGTGACAGCATGGATGGAATTGGAGAGCATTATGCTAAGTGAAGAAAGCCAGGCAATGAGGGACAGATACCACATGATCTCACCTTTAACTGGAACATAATCAAAAAGTTTATTCTTTAAAATATATATTTACCTGCCCTGGCTGGTGTGGCAAAGTGGACAGAGTGCTGGCCTCTGAACCCAAGGGTCACTGGTTCAATTCCCAGTCAGGGCGCCTGCCTGGGTTGCGGGTGAGGTCCCCAGTAGGGGGTGTGCAAGAGGCAACCACACATTGATGTTTCTCTCCCTCTTCCCTGCTCCCTTCTCCTCTTTCCAAATATAAACGAATAAAATCTTTTCAAAAGGGCAGACATAAACTATACTGTACATAAATCTGCCTATTACCAGTTCAGATTTTAAATATGCCTTGAGAAAGCTTGGGATTCAGTAAAACATAGCTGAAAAAGGACACACCTTGAGCACCAAATCCAAAGACTGTCCATCAAGAACAAATAAAGAAGTCCTATAAATTATCAGCCCTCGAGGATTAAACAAAAGGAAAAGTAACTTTGGTTAAGAAAGGAATGAATGAGGAAATACAGTTTCGGCTTGTTTTAGGCCTTGATCACTTTCATTCACAATTTTCAAATCATATTGTTCCTGGTTACGTTGTTGTCATTTGTTTATATTTAAATAGTTTCCAGGTGCCCAATTTCCTTTTCTCATGTTTACTCGCTGCCACAATTCTCAACTGCAAATTTATTAAATGTCATAAGCACTTGAGAAAAGAAGAAATAATCACGTAAAAACACAGTGAGGAGAAACCAAAGCCGTTTCTCAGTCAGAAAATGAGGCCTGGCACTCTCTGACAATCGCTCGAGGGAAGTTGTTTTGACAGTCATCACCAGCAAATAGAAATCTGTCCTCAACCTATATTAGAGAAAATATTTAAGTATAGTTTTGTAAGCTCCAGACTATCCACAGATCTATAACAAGGTTCAGAAAGGCACAAACTACTGTCTTTTCACATGCTTTGCTATAGTTTACAGCTTCTCCTGAATAGTTTTGCAGCTCTTACCCAATTTAGGGAAAGAAAAGGGAAAAAAAAAAAAAAAAGCTATACAAATCAGATCCACCCAACTAGGCTGGGGAAAAGATAGAGGAGGGAAAAGAAAAAAGCCTTTAAAAAGACTTTGCATGCAATAATTATGTTTTCCTACTTTACCCCCTTCCTTCACTGTGCATTACATTGTCAGCATGAGTCTTCCAGATGACTTTTAAGTGGCAATAAGAGAATAAGCATTCTGTTAACTGGGTAAAAGGTGGAGAAAATAAATACAGCCACCTCATACTCTCCAAAGACTATGGAACAGCTGAGAATTACTTAATACAAATAATAAAACCTACTTAGGACTATGAACTCAGAAATTTCATCGTTTTAGTGAAAGAGTCATTTTCTTATGATTTCGTATTTTCTAAATGCTGCAGCAGTGTTCTACAGCAAATAGCAGAATGGGAAGATCCATTTCAGCTCTGGCTTGGAAAGGAAGAGTCCTGGGTTTTACATCAGTCCTGATTCTGCTGATTCTGGTTCGGTGAGACCCTATGGACTTGCTTTTTTTTTTTTTTTTTTTTTTTTTTTTTTTTTTTTTTTTTTTTTTTTTTTTTTTTTTTTTTTTTTTTTTTTTTTTTTTTTTTTTTTTTTTTTTTTCCATTTGTAAAATGAGGGGGTTAGACTAAGGTTCCTTTCGGTCTAAATGACATGGGTCTGGAAATCTAATGCTTAGTAATCTTTTAAAAAAAATCATCCAGCTATTCAGTCTCTATTGTTCTCATTACTACTTTGCAGAGCTCTACACTGTGCACAGAACAACACAAGGACAAGAGTAAACAGATCTATTCCCCTCTATGGCTTGCATATTTCAAGGACCTTCAAGCTCTACATACAATCCTTCCACTAAAGGCTACAAAGCTGTTGGTTTAGTAAATTCTAAAGTTTAAAAGGAGAAGCAAAGCCTTCTTAAGGCACTGGGCTTAACACTCTAGCTCAAAATACATGCAACAAGAATCTAGGCCTTGAAAGCATCAGAACCATCCCTATAAAGTTCACTCCCTGTGTGTACATCACTTTTTCAAATCATTCTGATAATGCATTTACATGCTCTAGATTCTGACTGGTAAACCGATACTACTCAAAAGGGGTAAAATTAATATAGCTACAAAAGAATATCCACTGTCAAATTCCACAGATGTTTTCTCAAAAACATATTAACCCACCTGGCACACACAGCAGCAACCCCTTGGTTGTCACGCGCTGCACAGCAAGGACCTCAGTTAGCACCTCTATAACACAAGCCACCAACACACATCAGTATCAACAGCAAAATACAGTGATGTCCTGAGTTCTTCACTTCGGCTATCTCGGTTACCAGAACAGCAGCACTAAGGACAAGCCAGAACATTCAAAAACATGGACTGGAGAATTTTTTGCAGAACCCTAACTCCCAGTTTTCCCCCCAAGGCATTTCCTCAAAATGGGTTTTATAAACAGAAACAAGAAAAGAAAAAGTGCCACTCTGTTTAAAATTTGAGCACTAAAAGTCTGCGTGTATCACATAATACGTTACATAACAGACATGGTGTGATTATATCTGTTTAAAATCTCACTAGTTATCTAACAAATGAACAGTTAAACCTCTTGCTTTCAAGATAATACCAAGTTATATGAAAGAATCTCAAAGTACTTTATATACTACATGTCATTAACTCTCATAAATCCTTGACAAGTGTGGCAAAAAGCCAATGCTCCAAATATTATAAATGGGGAGAGCAGCACAAAACAATGACAAGACATGTCAGAAATCATTTGGCAAAGAACCCTAAGAAAGCAAGCAACTGCTTGGGCTCCCAAGTCAGCTTTTTCACTTTATTTTGGAGCTACCTTTAAATAGCTTAAGGGCAAGGAATCAGAGTCCATACTGATAGAAAAATCATCTCAGCCCAAGGCATGTAAGTCCATATAGAATATACAACAGTGTGGGCTCAGCGACCCTTCCCAGGGGATTAGAAAATTGACACTCCACTTTGGGGAGATACCATGCAAGTACAGAAACCCAGAGCCCCCGAGCCTAAGACAAAGTCCATCCTCCGGCCCCCTATAAAGCTATGATGGGAGCACATTCAACATGAAAAAAATCTTGTGCTTGTTCTTTAAACAATTATGAGATATACTTTGCAAGCGGCAAGTCTTTTCATTTTCTTGTATGTTTATGAAAAATGTACCCTCATTTCAAATATTCATGCATCCCCTAGGCATTGCTACTGAGGAGAGAGCAGCCAGGGTCAGCAAGCTAGGCTGCGAGACACATCAAGCTGAGGAACGGGCCAATACCGGGCTGCCATGTAACAGGTGAAAAACTGAAGCGGGGAGGGCGGGGGTGGGCACGGATTAGCAGCCTTGGCCCTTCCAAACATGCACTCATGGGGCCTTACTACATGTTTTGTGATAATCCTGGGTATTCCACTCAGAATCACAGAGCCAGCCTAGAGCTGGAAGGGACTTTAGAGGTCATTGAGTCTAACCTCTGATCCAAAGAAGGTTTCTCTTTTCTATTGTATAATGGTCTGGAGCTTCTGTTTGAATTCTGCCACTACAAGAAAGGGCAACTTGGCTTCGCAGAGCTAATTAATACCAAGTCCTTATTGCTAATTTCCGTCAATTAATTACATCTATCCTTTCTGGAGCTAAACAGTATAACTCATCTTTCTTTACATGGCATTCTAATATGATAAAACATAAATGCAAGATTTACCCATTACATTTCACTTGCAGTATGAGCCCATTCTATCTCTCTACAAAGTCTTTATATTTAGTTCATTCATTTAAGAAGTATATGTTATCTACCATTTGAAAGAGAGAAGGATAAACAACAGTAACTGCAGCTAACCTTTACTGGTCATTTACTAAGGGCCAGGAACTATTCTCAGTGCTTTAGATTTAATAACTCATTTAATCTTCCAAACAAACATATAAGTATTCTGCTGATTACTTTTACAGATGAGAAAACTGAGACACAGGGAGGTTAGATAACACTGTCCAAGGCCACATAGCTGATTTCAGAAGAAATGTAGGACTGTGTGTGGCTCCTACACTTAAAGGGCCCACACACTGCCTGGTAGGAGAGAACTAATAACCATCCCTCTCAGCTTTGTGCCATACCTGCAAATCTGCTGAGCGCACGTTCCATTTTCATCAAAATCTCCATAAACGTTGGTCAGGACAGGGTCACAGAGCCTGACCACACAATAATAGAGGCATCCCTACCAGATGACACAAATCCACTAATTAAATATTTCTAGGATACAGCTGCTTGCCAAACTAGAGATCCCCCAATTCTACCTGCATTCAGTTCACATTGGTTTGACTGGACTGTAACAATATTACAAGAAACTGTGAGGTCCTTTGATAAAATCAGATTATGTGATCTTGTTTGCTTAAAAATAAAACCTATTAAAGGCAGAAAAACAAAATTGGCCTATCTTGCTTCTTCTGATGGTCTTAGAAGTAACAGCTAATCATGGCAATGTTGTAGTCAAGTAAATACTGTTGTGCAGGAGCATAATAGTTCCTCCTCTATGATAAGCAATTAGGAAATATGTTTTAAGGGTTTATATCCTTTAACCTAGAAAGGATACAAGTCCACATTTGACAGTTTATCCAAAGTAAATAATCAGAGATATGGATCCAGACTCATTCAGATGTTATTATAGCAATATTTATCATTATGAAACACTAGAAATGACATGTGCTGAAATAGGGGTATGGATAAATAAATTATGCAACATCTATCTGCTGAAGTCATAACAGTGAAAATTGTTTATAGAAATATCTGATTCGAGGGAAATGCTTAATATATTCAATATAAATAGCCAGACACTCTATAAAAATGAACTATAATCTAAATTATGTTTTTTAAAAATAGTATTTGTGTGATCATCATATAGAGAAAGATGGAAAGAAATGCCTAAAATGGATTGTTGCATTATGAGTAAATTTTATTTTCTATTTTTCTATATTTTCTAAGTATGCTACAATGAACATGCATAATTTTATTATCAAAAACACAATAAAAACCATTAGAATGAAGCATATGAAATTGATATTCAACTGCTTTTGACTTTCAAAATTAGCACTTTCATGCGGTTCAACCTGATATTAAGCCTAAAAGGAAAAACAAAATTAACAAAACTGCCTGTTCTTGGTGAACCAATACTGATCCTTGATGACTGCCACAAAATGCTTAAAACAAAACAAAACAAAACTACAGCTTAGCAATTTTCTAGAATTGTATTGTATAGCTCACTAGTCTATAATTTTCTGGAGTTTACCTTTTAGAAAGCAGAATCAACACCTGCTGTCTTCGGCCTTCTAGACTGAAACCCTTAAGAAAATCCTGACACGGTTATATGCAATTTACATCCCCAATTACAAAAGTTATGACTCTATCCCCCTGCTATTTCTGCCCTGAAAAAAGCACTAAAGGGTTTGACACCTTTTATTATATCAGGTGCTAAAGAATCCCACCGCCAAGCTGAAGGCAATGTCTAAGTAGAGCTTATACTGTGTTTACTAGAGAATTGAGAGTGTGCAAAACATTTGGACTGATATTTGAGTCTCCCTATACTCCTACAATCCCATCTTATTGTGACCAAAAAGACCTCAAGATCAGTTTGTTCCAGGATGGGGAAGTGGTCTCCAAGCATGGCAGACTCCAGAACACATATTATCCAGGATTCCTCAGAGATGACCAACAGTAAATTCATAACTATTGTTATTCTTCATCAGGTGTATGTCAAGGGTAAGGTGCGGTGCTAGGAATTATAAGTACCTTCAGCATTCTGGGCTGAGATATAATGCATTTGGCTGAGAGATGGAATTTATAAAAGAAGGCTTAACTTTTGAATCATTTTTTCTCTTGCCTTGGGCTTTGATTTACACTTATGCTTTATCCATAATTTTTGTTAACTGGTATTGAGGGTGAGGAGGCAACTTTTCATCCAACAAAAATTAATCCCCTTCTAACTCCTTCCCAGAATATCAATATGGCCCTGGCTGGTGTGGCTCAGTGGACTGAGTGCCGGCCTGCGGATCAAAGGGTCACCAGTTCAATTCCCAGTTAGGGCACATGCCTGGGTTGCAGGCCAGGTCCTCCAGTTGGGTATGTGTGAGAGGCAACCACACACTGATGTTTCTCTCCCTCTCTTTCTCCCTCCCTTCCACTCTGTCAAAAATAAATAAATAAAACGTCTTAAAAAATACCAATATGAATTAACCCCAAGAAAATTTCAAGTTCTACTGCCCCATGGCAAAACAATGCATGCCAGTTATGTGCTAAACTGGAGTTAGAAACCCCACTGCCCTCCTTGGTCTGACAAGGGGGTGAGGAGAGGTGCAGCTGAAGTTAAGAAAAGGTTTAATGGCTGTAGAAATAGCAGATTCTTCATTCACCATAAACAAAAACACTTTGTTACCCTCATGAATTTAAGGAGAAAAGGTCCTAGCTAGAAAAGGTCCCAAGGTGTTTACAACATCCTTTGGTTCCTCTCGGACTTCACCTCTGCAAAAACAGCATCCCATACCTCTCTTGGCAAATCCTGGCAATGAACAAAGAATCCATGGAAACAATAGTAGGAATGGGGGGGTGGGAGGACTTGAATGGGAGTAAGGGGGCGAAAACTGTACTTGAACATTCATTTAAATTAAAAAAAAGAAAAAAAAAACAATAGTAGGAATTATTCTATGGACATTGATATCATTCCCTAACCCCTAAGTGATGTTCCCCCTTTCTCCTTTCTTTAAAATGCATCTTATTCATATGGTGCAGAGTTCACTTACAGGTCAATGTCCTCTTTCCCTCCACCCTACTTTCAACTTCCGATTAAGATCAGTGACCATGGTCTTACTCTTCTGGTATCCCCAGGACTTGTACCTCACCTGGCACATAGTAGGCCAGGTAATGGAACTGAATTTGGCCCATCTGCAATTTTAAGAAAGAGCTCTATATTGAAGTACAGTGACAAAAAACTATTATTGCCTTTTCAGCAGGTGGATCACTCAATATTTTACTTACTTTATAAGAAGATAAATACTGTTCATATCTGTGCTTCCTGTATTTCAGAAGAGAGGCATGGATGTAAGAAATCATATTCATTTTAGCCACTTACAAGTAAAGAGACCGTGGCAACTTATTTAATCCCCTCGAGGCTTTTTCCTCATTTGTGAAAAAGGATAATATCCCCTACCGGCAGGGCTGCGGGACATTAAATAAAATAGAGTAAGTAGTTTCGGAGGGCAGGCATCTAGCCAGAGACATTGCCTAGCTTCCAATTCATCCAACCAGGCTGCCTTTATCAATCACCTGATTGCTATTTCATGTTATTAGCTATTTGGCAGGGCACGCCAGTACACTTCGGCCTGAATCTAATGAGGATCTCTTTTTACCTCGTTCACAACCCATTCCCTTCCCACTTCGTCAAATCCTTCCGTAAGCCACTCCTGCCAGAAGCTTGCAACTTGGGCATCTTGGGCTTGACAGGTTTTCCCTTCTGCCTCCCCGTATTTAGCTCCTCCAGTGACCACTTTGAAAAAGAAAACTCTGTGGCTAAATGAGAGATGCCAGAGCTCCAGAATCCAAGAAGTAGATGCTTTAGGCCTCAAGTTATAGCCAGATTCAGAGAGTAAGAAAACATGGTGTCTTGGAAGGAAGCTTTATACTTGCCATCACATGAACCTTGGGCACCCCAGCTTCATTTTCAGGAAGACAACCACAGGCGGCAGAAAACCCAAAAGCCCATTACCAAACCCACACACGGAAAGGCAACGTGAGGCTGGAGAACACCACCAGCCAATGTCCATCAACCCAGCCAAGGAAGCCCTGTGCCACTGCACTTTTCACTTAAATCCCCCAAACGAATTAGTTCCAAGGAAAGTTGTCACCTGACATGATTAAGGAAGAAGAGCAGAAAAGCCAATTCTTACAAGGAATGAAAAAGAGGAGCAGGATTTTTTCAAAGCCTCCATATTCTGCCAGATCTACAATGCAAAGTTAATTCATACACTGGAAACCCTCCCTGTGTACAACATGAAGAAAAATTAGAAAAAAAGAAAAGAAAAATTAGAGCGACTGACAGTAGGTAATATGCAGTGTTAGAAAAATAGCATGACTTGGTAGCTTCAGCAAATGAAAGGGACACACAAGAAGCCAAAGATAGGATGCAGGAATAGATGATATGTGCTAATTCTCCCTTTTCCCTGCAAGAAACAAATTACAACACAGGTTCACTTCATTACACTGCATATAAAAGAATAAAGCACTGTTTCCGGGCAACAAACACTTTAGGAGCTTAATATTCACTGTGCAGAATCCTAAAAAGTCAGTGAATGTCTTGGAATTTCACCACACAAACTTGCGTCATCACCACACTCTTTTGTGTCAGACTGTTTCATTATCTTCAAGGCTTAGCATAATTGGAGCCTAAAAATAGGCTATTTTTTTTCCCTTTGCAATCTGATTGGTAAATAAAAGTTAGGGGAGTTTTTATCCCCTTCATTTGTTTTAAACAACCGCTAGCTTCTGCTCAGCAAGCAAAGATGACTGAATACGTTTTCTGGATCTATTTGTTTATTCTGCTTATGGCAAACATGACAACCTTCACCATTACAACAGGCACAGAGAGTGCCCTAAACAAGCTACACAAAGACATGCTCCAGAACCATCCTGGTTTCAGCACCCCCGCCCCTTGTTCCCCAAAACAGGTAACACAGGAGGAAGTATGCCTCCTCAACTCGGTCTTTCCATCCTCGCTGCATCACCTAACCCTCTTCCTTAAGAATTCCATTCTTAGGGCCAACATTCATTATGACCATTCAAAATCCCTTATAGCCAGTATCAAAAGACTGAAGAAGTAAAAAGGGAACGCTCTACAGAAACCTATAAAGTGGCAGCAAATACTATGCAATCCTGGATGAGACATGCTAATTGGCATACATCCTTTTACACAAAAATGGCTCCAAGCACTGTGAATATATGACACTATTTTCTCACATTTCATGATGTCTGCTGCATAGACAAACTCTCAAAACCATGCAGACAGTGTACACTGGGGGTGGTTAACAATGCTCAGGCTCCCTGGATTTGAATTACGGCTCTGTGATTCACTGGGCCTTGGGCAATCCATACTTCAGTTCTCTTGTCTATAAAATAGAGATCATAGAATAAAACCCCACACTAACTTGCCTCACAACCAGGAAAATTCAGATCTAACTCAGCTGAGGATTGCCTCTCATCCCCCACCCAGCCCCCATTTATAGAACAGGCTAAAGCTTTCATCGAGGGGGTGGATGAGGAGCAGGCAGGATGTTAGGAAATAACTAGGCTCAAGACCATTTAGATTTTCTCAGTTCAGTACATTTCTATAGATCTAATAAATGAAAACATTTTCTCCTACACACACACACACACTCGCTAGAAAACAAACTGAAAAACACTATTTTTCATAAACCTCACTGTAACATGACTCCTACCTTCTATGCAATTGGAAAAACATTTTTACAATTCAGTTTATATGTTGTAGTAGGGTTTTACTGTTAGTATAAAGTGCTTAGAACAGTGTCTGGCAAGCATTAAATGCTTAAATATATCTTAGCTATCATTATCCGTAACTGAACTGTATGTCTAATTATTTACTACTGACACACAAAGGGGAAAGTAAGACCAGATCCTAATTCATTTTGGGAGTTCATAATAACTGCTACCCAACCTAAGCCAAGAGCTAGTCATGTGTGCCACAATGACCTTAGTGGGTGAAGACAGAATCAATATACATTAAACTGAAAAAGAATAAATTAGGAGGTATGAGCATAGCTATATTTTTCCCTTCTAATAAATATCTCCAAATACAGTTTACAGTGATTCAATTTATCAGCAAGTGGTTTGCACAAGCTCCTAGAGGACAAAATGAGATACCTTCTACTGGAAACAAGGCCGAAGCTGTGGTTAAAGCAGCAATCTGTTTTAAGGATAGCATAGGAGTGCAGATAAATGTTTGTTCCCATGAACTGCTCTTGCATCCCTATACAGGGGGGGACCCCCCAAAACTGGAATTATCTTCTAGAGGGCAGGCCCTTATATTAACAGGCTTCCCTGTTAGGTAAATGTACCACTGTCAGTGTACCAGCTGGCATTGTTGTGAGAGGCTGCGTTCTGCTTCAGTGAATTTTTTTTTTAAGGCCTTTTCAATATGTTTGCCCATTTTATGATGGGTGATTTACAAGCACACCTGTCCACACTGCACTGAGTATTCAGCAGTTTTTGACCAAAAACGGCATGGTCCTCATGTCCCACATGACCTATTCACCTGATCTTGCCCCAAGCAATCTTTTTCTATTTCCCTGGATAAAAAAAGTCCTCAAAGGGATAAGTTTTGCCAATGTGGAAGAGGTGAAACAAAAAAACAGCAGAAGTACTTAAAAGCCATCAAAATCGACAAGTTCAAAACCTGTTTTGAACCGTGGAAGAAAACGTCTCAATGAGTGTTTTGCATCTAATGGAGAGTGCTTTGAAGGTGAGTGAAATTTAAACATGTAAGAATGAATACACAATTTTTTGTAAATACATTCTAGGTTTTTTGGGGTTCCCCCTTGTATGTGAATTTAGTATGTGAGCATCAAATAGTTTAATCTGAAGTCTGTGGTGGTAAAGAAACACTTAACAGTTTCAAAAACCAAACAAAGCAGAGAACACATGCACTGATTCAGTGAACCCTAATAAAAAACAGAATTTTTAAAAATTAATTGATTTAACTAATCACGCTTCAGAGATCAACAGTCCAACTTCCTCTCATGTGTCTTTTATCCATGTCCTATGTCTCGTATGCCTACCACAAGTCCTCTTCCAAAAATAGACAGATGGAGAGTAGTTATTTTCTAATTTTCAAGTAAAATGATTTTCGGAAATAAATACAAAATCCTCCCACTCCTGCAAAATTCTGTAACAGTCAATAATGCTACAGATGTGGAAGGAGACCACAGGTGATTGACCAGCTCCTTTAATAACCCAAACCAGTCCATGTGCCTGCACGTCATCTCTCACCTCCAAATTTTAAGAGGAAAAAGGGTTTAATCCAAAGCAAGTTATTTAAAGCTTTGTTTCTCTTTAGCTCCTTTCTGTGCCAGGTTCACTGGATCACATGCATTCACTACCCATAGGACGTGGCAACTCATTTCATGAGTCTTCACTTTTCTCCATGACTCTGAAAACTGAAATCCAAAAACCAAGGGGACAAAGTATACAAGACAGATGGAAAAGTAGGTGGCTGAATTAATGCAACAAATGTCAACCAAGTACCCACTATGTGCCACGGCCCACGGTAGGTGCTGTGTGCTCAGGGATGAGTAAAATAAACTCCATGCCCTAGTGGAGGTCACAGTCTAAGAAGGGGAATATAGACACAAAGAAGTCAGTCAGCAAGTACACAATGGGAATGACACAGGCTGCTGACCAAGAAAAGGTCAAGACAGAGAAACTCACACGTGTACAAAGAAGAACAGGAATGTCTACTTTTCGTAATAGGGTAAAACCAACAACCACCTAAATGACCGTCACTAGAGAAACAGAGAAATAAGCTGCAGAATACTCATGTGATGGAACACTCCAGAGCAGAGTGGAATAGAATGATCAGATGTATGTGTATCAACATGGTTACAGTTAAAGAAATAGAACGCGAGAAAAAACAAGTTGTTAACTCAAACATGAAGTATATTTACATACATTAAATGGGCATATTCATAGGTAAAAAGAAAAGCATAACAAAAAGGAAGGACACATATCGACTTCACAACAGGAGTCGCCTCTAGAAGGGAAAAAGGAGACTGGGGAAAGGCGCACAGAGGACATTATCTGTAAGGCTTTCTTTGACTTAAAGAAAAAGTCTTAAGCAGTCATGACAAAACCTTAACATGTATTAGTTCTGGAAGGTGGCTACACGAATATGTTATTTTATTCTATAAAAATAATGGAGAAAATTTTAAATTTAAAAATCAGAGGCGGCATGGATGGATTCATTCATGTAGAGGGGTCAGGGAAGGCCTCGCCAAATTGTTGTATAAGCTGAGACCTGAAGAGAGAAAAATGCAACCCTGCACCAAGCCTGGGGCAGAGCGTTCCAGGCAGAGGGGCCCAGATGCACAAGAGCCCCGTGGAAGGACAGAAATGAACCTGTGTGTAGAACCCGAAGAAAATGGTTGCCAGTGGGGCTGGACCAAAGCAGGGGTGGGCAGTCAGCAGTAGATGGGTAGGTAGTACACAGGATCTTGGAGGCCAAAGTGAAGTGAGATGAGAAGCCACTAGAAACGATGTGATGCAATTATGTATTAAAAATATAGATTGCCTGCTTTGTAGGGAATACATTAGAAGGAGCAAAAGTAGAAGGCAGGCTGCTGTGGTGATGCTGGCCAGTCACAATGGTGGCCTGAACAGTGACACAGGAGAAAAGTGGACGAATCTGAATATTTTGAAGGTAAGGCTGGCAAGACTTACTAATAACTGGATCTTAGTACTGCGGTAAGAAGTGATAAGACAGACAACTATTTCTTAAATACTATTACAACACTTGGCGTTTGCCACTGTGTGCCCAAGAACACGGAAAAACAGTCCAGGCTTATAAATCTGTTTTTGTTTTTTCCAAAGATTTTATTTATTTATTTTTAGGCAGAGGGGAAGGGATGGAGAAAGAGAGGAAGACAAACATCAATGTGTGGTTGCCTCCCACGTGCCTCCAACCGGGGACCTGGCCTACAACCCAAGCATGTGTCCTGACTGGGAATCAAACCAGAGACCCTTTGGTTCGCAGGCCGGCACTCAGTCCACTGAGCCATACCAGCCAGGGCTAAATCTGTTCACTAAAAATGAATAAACAAACTTATCAAACTTAAGAGTAAATGAATGTAAATATAAGCCGAGGTCATTATGTTAAAGACTGAGGAAGGGTCAGGTGAAGTCAGTCAAGGAAAGTGAGTTTTGAGGAAGATTAAAAAAGACAAGATTTAAAAGATGAAAAGAAATTAGTATAGGTGGACAAAGGCAGAAAACAAAGAAGAAATGGCAAAGTAAAAACAAAATTTAAAAAATGTTGGAAACAGCATATAAATCAGCCTTATTAGAGTAAACTATTCAGCATTCAAGTGAGAGAAAAATGTACATGGGGTTAAGAGACACTCTAAAGAGAGGGCAGACACAACAGCATGAGGTGTTTCGTTTATAGCTAACACTTATCAACGTATTAACACACACTCTCGTCTTTAATTCTCCCAACACACAACCCTGTTGGGTAGTTAACATTATTAAAAATAAGGAAGCTGAGGCTGAGAGAGGTTAAGTAATCAGTAAGGTCCATTGCCAGCCCAGGGAGAAGCAGAGCCAGGCAGCGATGCCCTGGGGATCACCTGGGAAGCCATGGGCTGGAGGTGGTAGGGAGACCGGGGAGAACAGGGAGAGCGAGGACACCAGGCCTAGCCTGGACCCTGGACGGTGACCTTAGCTAAGGTGTTTTACAAGCTATTCTCCATGTCTCAAATCCCTCACCTATAAACTCGGAGAATTACAATACCTACCTACAGCAATTCTGCCTCACCCCCATCACTGCACGCAAAGAGCACTAGCTGAAATCAACAATCACCTTCACGTCCCAAAATTCAATGGAAAATTCTCAAAACTCATCAGTGCTTCTTCCTGACAGTCACCCGCCCCCAAACACTCTTCCACCATACCACGTGTTCCTACTTTTCTCCTTCTGGCTCTTCTACAGACAAATGTAAGTCCACCCTCTCCCACCAAGCAAGCCATCATGCTGGGGATCCTTCAGCCCCTTCTCTTTCTGCTCCCTCTCCCAGAGTACTCTCAGCCAAGCCCGTGGCTTATTTACCGCAATACACTAATGACTCCTAAATTTGTATCCTGCCACTGCAACATTAACACATCCAAGATCACACCGCTGATCCTCCCCTCCCTTGGCCCCAAACCTGGTCATCTTTTGGTGCTCTTCACCTCAATGAAAGGCACGCCATCCGTCTACCTGCACAGTAGGGCAGGAGTTGTGCTTGACAGTTTCCCTGTTCTAAGCCCTAGCCAACCTATCACCAGGTTTTGCTGATTTTTTTCACTTACATCTCTCTCATGTCTGTGTCCTCCCTCCTCTGACTGCCATCACGCCAGCCAAGCAACCACCATCACTTGCCTCAAATACTTTAGTAAGAGCCTACTAATTCTTTCTCCTTATCTATTCTGACCCCTCCAACTCACTCAGCCAGAATGGTCTCAAAATGCAAGTGGGAGTCAACCCCTCCACCCTGCACAGAACCCGCTAATGTCCACGCCTGCTCAGTACTGCCTACAAGGCCTGTAGGTCTGTCCCCGGCCACTCTGCAGCCTCACGTCCCGTCACTTTCCCTTTCTTTCTACACTCCAGCTACATACAGCAGCTTCCGTCAGTTCCTTGACCACATAATGCTTCCGCCTACCACAGGACCTCTGCACATGTCCTCCCTTACCCTGAAATACTTATTAGCCCTGCAGCCCTTCAGCTAATTAACTCTCGTGCACACTTTTCAGATCTCAGCTGTAGTGTCACTGGCTCAGGAAACCTCTGCTACTTCAGTCGAGGTGCTCTGATTCTTCACAGGGCCTTTGCTATCAACACTCCGCAATTCCCGTTCCTCTCCTCAGTACTTATTTTCTTTTGGAATGGCACGAGTCATTCATTTGACTATTTGCTTAATGGCTCTCACCTACCAGACTGAAAACTCCATTAGGACAAGGTCCTTGAATACTTAAATTTACCACTGTTTCCCCCTAACACACCAACACCATGCCTGACACTTAGGAGCTTGGTACATCACATGAATGCTTTCCCTGGGCTGTCAGAAGAAACAACAGTATATGGGCTTTCCTATGTTAAGGTGCTTCGTAACTGGAGCTCAGCAGTAATCACCATCATCTAGCACCCTCTGACAAGTGAAAACAGAGAGGCTCAAACTGATGGGCTTGCTCAAAGCCACGCAAAACACATAAGCAAGTGGGTAAGCGTGGCACCCTTGGTCTCCAGTCCAGGCTTTCTCCAGCACATAGGCACCCTTTTCTGTGTGTTTGGTGAGCCCACTAAAGATCCTTTCTCTTGTTTACTCGGAAGTAATTACGAGTTTGGCCCCCAAAACTCTAGCCCTAGTTTTACTAGAATCATTATCTAAGTAAGGCTTTCGTCTCGATCCTGCAGGGCACAAGCAATGTCATTTGTCTCCATTTCCCTTCGTGGCACACACTCAGCAAATATTACTTAAAGAATTTCTGGCTATGAGACAAGGATCAGTAATTGAATTAAATATATTCACCTGCCCTCAGCCAATCTTCTGAAAACAAATTGTTTTTTTTCCCCATGCCCCATCAAGACACCATCAAAGAAGAAGTACCCAGATTTTTTCCTGGGATTCAATTAGCTGTCTGTCGCATCATGCCATGAAGTCCAATTTAAATACCACATACGCCCTATCCCGCTGGCCAGAGCACAGAAATGTTACATGTGGCCTAAGAACAATGCACATTATTAATAGCCTGTGAGCTTATTCCTTTCCCCAAGTGCCCCCTCCTCACCCCCATTCCTCTCCGCCTGCAGAAGGCACACCACCCTCCTGCACAGCACTGAAAATATAGTCTGTGGTTAAGTCAGCAGGGGTGAAAAGCCCCTGAAATAAATATAGCCAAATGTCTGACACTCCAAATTATGACAGAAACCTAATATCTTTGCTCCACTCCCATCCCCACTCAACTCTCAGCCCCGAGGCAAAAAAATCTCATCACTAGCCTCAAAACAACAAATCTTTTGTTAAATTTGTAAAACAACAAAGCCAATAAAAATAGGCAATAGAAAACTAAACCCAAACCTGCAAAGAATTAGTAATTCAAAACACTGCATGTAAACCATTTCTAGAAATCACTCATGCTCTGGTGTTGTTTTAAAAACATAAGTAGAGACTAACAAGTTTTATTTTATTTCATTTGGCTCTTTAAAATAGGGAGGGAATTGATTTTCAAAGAAAAGTTTTAAATTCTGAGACTCGAGTTTAAAAAGGGAAACAAGCCAATTCGACCACAAAAATTAATAATAATAAAAGGAAACAAGGACAGCTGAACAACGCGACACTGGCACTCAATTTCAAAGTAGGTACAAGATGTCAAAAACACAATGACTACAGGGCTCAGGAATCCCTGGCTTAAAATCAAACAGCTTCTTAACACATACACACATACATAAAGCCATTCTCCCTGCCTCCCAAAACTCCCACGACTTACCAAACTCAGCTCACTGTGTAATTTAACACAGTATTTATGACATGGCGAACTGACACAGGCTCGCGCTGCCTACTGAAAGGACAGTATATACATAGAAGGCACTAATTCTTCCAGTCTTCCCTCAGTTAACCAGTCCTGAGCCATAATAAACCCCACTAGCTCGTTTTGTTTTCAAATGTGAGATGGATGTGCCTTTAAAGGATCTCACTAGACTGTCGTGAAAAGTATGCTCAAGCCACTAAAACAGCGCAGGCTGCCAAAAGCAGGTTCTTCCAATTAGTGATAAATGTGCCCAGAACGGCTAAAGTGAGGAGACAGTGTGGAGACACCCTGTACACCATCAGATTCAAACGCTGAGGCAGCTGATTCATTTGGGGGATGGGAAATCTGCAAGGTTGCCAGGTGCAACCATGTCGCCCATAAATCTATCACCTGGGCAGACGAGGAAAAGAAAAACAGAGAAAAGGTCAATATTTGGGTTTTCTAGCGATCCCTTCTCTTCAATCCAATTTGTGAAGGGAGGGGGAAGAAAGGACGTGGTAGAAAAAAAGTCAAGTTATACGGTATTTCCCCTTTCCTAAAGAACAGTGTTATTCACGAAATTACCTATGCAGACGGACTGTAGAACCAGACAATTAAACCTTATGCCAATTTCTATGCCACTGATGAATAGTGGTTAATAAATTCACACTTTTCTTTTTGTCTCTTAACAAGGAGGGAATGACACTTTCGAAATCATTACTGCTCTGTCATCTTGGTTCATTGCCAAAGCAAGGAGCTTTAGAACACCTGTCAAATAACACGAGGCTTGTGAACAAGAAACATACACCAACTTAGGTTTACATAAGATGTTCACATAGGCAGAAAGAGGAAATGACTTTGGGTTAACAGAAAGTCCCTCATTCTGGTGAGGGATGGGAAGAAAGGAAGAGATTTCCAGGACTCAGTTTATGTTATTTGAGTCAGAGTAATGAAACTTTATCTGTCCCGGCAGAGATCCTCAGCACACACACGAGGTCCGCCTGATAGGATTTATCTCCTCATCCTTGGCCGCATTCCCAGAGGTTTCAGTAATTAAAATGGGCAAAATACTGAGACAAAAATACCACCCCTGTCTTAGAGTGCCTAGTAAAAATGACCAAAGTATCTTTTTCTTGTTCTGAGTATCCAGGTCATTCTTATCAACTCACAATAGGCTTAAATATCAAGATCCTCTTTTAAAAATGCATCTCCTCCACATCCACCTACCTCTACCTGTGGAGACTATTAGGTCAGCGTGATCCTGGACCTGAGTGGCATAGGTCTAGGTGTGAGGCAGAACATCAAAATGTATGCCACATGATCTCGGACAACGTGAACACAGATGGAGACTGGAGACTACAGGAACAATTTGAGGCTGTGGGCTTTTCTTTCTTTTGTTTTTGTTAATAAAGAGAAAAATTTTAAAGGATTTTATTTATTTATTTTAGACAGATGGGAAGGGTGAGAGAAAGAGAGGAAGAGAAACATCAATGTGTGGCTGCCTCTCACATGGCCCAAACTGGGGACCTGGCCAGCAACCCAGGCATGTGCCCTGAGTGGGACTCAAACCAGCGACTCTTTGGTTCACAGGTCAGCACTCAATGCACTGAGCCACAACAGCCAGGGCAACAAAGATAATTTTTTTAAGTGTTCATACTAGTGTGTGCAGACCTGTTCCAAAATCTAATAGTAAAATATCCAATGTGTGGGTTTAAAAAAAAAAAAGCTCTAATTTAGATTGCGAATAAGAAAATCTCACTTTCTTTAATGAAATAAATCCTGGCAGTTTTAAGGTTAGCACTAAGAAAATTGTGAAAGATACGGGAGACCAGCCCACAGCCCCAGGACCACCTGTTCCCACCACCAACACCCAGAAGTACAATGTGTGTATAGGAGGGGTGTGGGGTGTTCCTTCTTGACAGAAACTTATATTATGAGGGTGAGTGGGTCCTCCCCTGTACTCCCCACAGTTCAGGTAAGACAAAGATAAGACAACCATTCTAAAATTCAGTAAATACAGTGGATAAATAAGGACAAAAAAAGTATCTCCTTGCTGAAGTATTCTTCTCTTACACTCACAGAATCCAGCCTGTTTCACCAGCCAGACTTCTAACATCCACCTCTAACATCAATCACCTTGCATCCTCCCAAACCTAAACCTTTTAATGTCCACAACCCAAAAGAGCACACAGAGGCAGGTGTACAGGCATCTTGGAGGTGCTGGTTTCCAACTATTACGAAAGAGTAAGAAGGTCATTCTGAATTTATTTTTAAAGGCCTAAAGTGTTAGCTATTTTGAAATAAATATGCCAATGTTTTCAAGTATGTAGAGTAGTTCAAAGAAAGCCTAAGTGTAACCCACATATTTATGTCTCTAGATGCAACACCGTGATAATAAAGCATAAATCTTTCCATCTACTCGAAATTTTTGTCATTGCAGTTCTCTCGAATTAATGGATGCACGGTATCATAATTTGGGCTGGACTTCCATGGGGTATTTCCAAGTTCGTGCATCCTCTTCTTATCTTTCTATTTACCAATATCACTTTCATCAATTTTCAGAAAGGAGACAAATGGACAAGGAAATGTAGATGCTAATTAGTAAAAGTTCTTCATCAGTATGTATGATCTGCCACTTACTTGACTGGAAATAAGCGATTCTACAGAATTTAAAGGTATATGAAAAGAACCTAAGCTCAAAATGACTATTAATTTGCACTACGTAGTGATGAATGGTAACTAGAATTATTGTGATCATCTCACAGTGTATACAGATGTTGAGTCATTATGTTGTACACCTGAAACTGATAGAATGTCATGTCAACTATAACTCATTAAGAAGAAAAAAGAAATAGTCAAAAAAATATTTGTACTATGAAGAATTTCCACTCATTCTATCTGCATTACCACAAATTCTGGATTAGATGTGAATTAGTGAAGCTGAATAGTATATGTTAGCAGTTTTGAAGAATTACAAAGAAATCAGAACTCAAACATCCCTGAAATACAATAATAAAAATGGATAAGAGTTTCTCTGGCTTAGAATTTTATAAAATAGGGGGGTGGGAGGGCTTGATTGAGTGGGAGGTGGGGGGATGGGAGGACTTGAATGGGAGTAAGGGGGTGAAAACTGTACTTGAACATTCATTTAAATAAAAAAAAAGGCAAAAAAAAAAGAATTTTATAAAATAAACAACTTCAAAAGAGACAAGTAATCTTTGATCACTGAAAAAGGATATTGCTTTTTTTAATATCGAATATATTCTGCCAAAATATATGAAGCCTACATTTCATCCTTAAAAGAAATTATCTTCTCATACTTAAAAAAAATCAAAAAGTTAGTAGGTCAGCTGAAGTTAAAAGTAGCTTTAATGGTGGCTATTAAAATTCTGGAGACAGAATTAGAACTCTTCCCTCCTACCACCCACACAGTTTCCATGGGTCTGGTCTGGCAAGAAAATTCTTCACACTGCCATGTTTTAGGTGACAAAAGCACACAATTTTAAAGCTGAAGTTTTCCCTCCAACTACAAAAGTAGAGGGAAGAAATGAAATAAAAGAACTAGCAGTTTTTTACCATTGTTGCACCATGGTCCCCTTTGACACTCTTAAATGCTCTACATGCTCTCTGCCCACCCAAAAGGGCACAAATGCACAGATACATATATGCTGCATACAACTTCAGAGGATTCAGACCTTCCCTCTGCCCTACTTGGGATGTGAGAAGTTCTTATATGACAAGCTAAGAACGAGTAACACATCAAAAATCTCTATTTTGTAAATATCCAAAAGATGTTTTCTTTCCTTTAGTGTAATTTTCTCTATTTTTCACCTACTATGACTAAAGCTGTTAAGAATGAGAGTGACTTCTCCATTACATATGACTTTCTTTTAGACCAGAGGTCCACAACCTCTTCCTGTGAAGGGCCAGAAAGTATGTATTTTAGGCTTTGCAGGTCATCCAGTCTCTGTGGCTACTCATCAACTCTGCCACTGTAACAGCACAAATGCAGCATGAACGAGTATGACTGTGTGTCAATAAAATTTTATTTAAAAAGCAGGCAGTGGGACTTCCGACCAAGGTGGAGGCATAGGTAGACACACTGTGCCTCCTCGCACAACCAAGGTAAGGACAACAACAATTTAGAAACAGAATAACCAGAACTGACAGAAAATTGATCTGAATGGAAGTCGGACAACCAAGAAGTTAAAATAGACCCGTTCATCCAGACCAGTAGGAGGGGCAGAGTCAGGTAGCCAGGTGTGGGTCGCAGCAC